>SJYT01014405.1:355750-441888 GCA_006410635.1 Cephalophus harveyi
CTTTTTTTTTTGGGGGGGGGGGAGGGTGGGGGGGGGAGGGGGGGGGGGGGGGGGGGGGGGGGGGGCATGGGTAGGATGAAGCTACTGCAGACCCCCGGGTGACCCTGAGGGTGGTCCAGCCCATTGCTGGCCCGCCCTGAAGGAAGGGCCCCTTAAGGGCTTGATCGCTGCGGCAGGAGGAAGACCTTAAGAGGAAGCGAGGGAAGGGGGCAGACAAGGCTGACGCGGCATCTCTGAGCTGCCGATGTGCGCCGATAAACAGCTGGGCTGGTTCGTGGCATTTGCAAGATTCCATGGTGTAAATGCTCCCACGGTAGCCGATTTCCAGCTACCAGCATGATGTCACCGAATGCAGACTTGGAGGGGATGTGTGAGAAAGCTCCATTAACTGGTAGAGTTGGTCTGTATCCCCAGGGTTTCCCATCCACGGGGGGTCCTGGAACTGTTCCCCTGCAGATACTGGCTACCCAGGGATAACAGTGTTTCTGCCACACAGATTCAATCAACAGAAATATCCTCATGAGCATAGATAACAACAAAATGTAGTAAAATAATTAGGAAGGGATGAGTTTGGGATATTTATCATCTGTGTTTTTAATATAATTGATTTATCTGTAAGTTCATATAATTTAACTTTTCATCATGGTTTTGTTTAATAATTGGCTCACAAAATTGGGGAAATTTTAGCATCTGGCTCTCTAAACCACTGGAGCTGGAAGAGGGAAGGGCTCGGGGAGGAGGAGTGCTCCGGAGAGCCGCTTGCTTTCCACCTCGGTCTCCGGACCGGGTTCTGAGCAGAGCGGACGTGCCAGGCTGTTGGGCTGAACTGGGCGGGAGCCTGTGGGAGAGACAGTGTCCGCGTTCCTGCTGTGAGAGTCACACTGGGTACTAACGGGGGTCTTCTCCCCTCACAGGGTGCTCCAGGACGGATGGGGGCCCAAGGAGAGCCGGGACTGGCTGGTTACGACGTAAGGAGCTCTCACCTCCCCACTTTCTGGAACTCTGCCCTGCAGGCCTGGACTCAGGCCGCCTCGGTCGCTGCCCCCACCTCCTCCCAGCTGAGGGCCACACAGATTCATGGTCTCCCTCGCCCCCAGGAACACCTGGGTCCACAGACCACCAGTGGGCCAGACAGGGCTGGGGTGAACAGAGACCCCTCCCCCCTCGAATCCCTGGCCTTGCTCAGTCCTTTCCTGTGGTGGGTGCCACACACACCTCGTGTCTGAACTTCGCAACTGCTCTCTGTGGAAGTGGTGGGTTAGAGCCCGTTTTTGCATCCTAATTTGGCAACCGCGCCCCCCCCCCCACCTTTAGAGGCAGCCAAGCCAAACACATGTTAGACATCTGGGAGGTGAGGCCTCAGAGAGGCATGTGGCTTGCTCAGAAAGGGAAACTGAGGCTCGGGGAGCCAAAAGAATGTGTGTGCAAGGCCCGACAGCTTCTGCAGCTTGATGGTGGGATCCAGTGTCTGAAAGAGAAGCAGCAAGGAGAGGAGGAGAGGCAGAGGGCAAAGGAGAGGGGAGCTGGAGAGTGGGTGCTGGGAGCCCAAGGTGGGGGTCTGCACCTTCAGGCCTCACCCTGGCCTGGGAAAGCCTGCTGAGGCAAGCATTTGCCTCCTGCCTCTGCCCAGGAGGACACCTAGGGGCTCTGCTGAGATCTGCACCCAGGTCTGCTCCACAGGCTTCAGCCACTCAAGCAAACACCCCTCAGAGGAGTGTCTGGGGCCAACATGGCATGTCCAGGTGGCCATTGCTCAGAGAGGCACTGAGCCTGCTCAGAGTCACACAGCGAGTTGGGACAGAGCCAGGACCTGATCGCACAGCCCAGAGTGTCTCCACCTTTGAGTTCTTGTCCTTCATCCTCTGCTCCTCCCGACTCCTCCCTCCCCCGTGCTCTCACCTCCTGCCGTCTTACCTCTTGCAGGGACACAAAGGCATCATGGGACCCCTCGGACCTCCTGGACCAAAGGGTGAAAAGGTGGGTGTCTGGTCCTGGGTGGCAGCTGCTATCTCATATCTGGGGCTGCTGGGAGCAAGTCCTGGGGCCACTGAGGCTGGGGTAGCGTGGGTTCATGGCAGGCTCGCCCTGTTCACACCCTGTCCAGCCCAGAGGCCAGTGTCACCTGGCTGTGGCCTTCAGGCAGGACTCACTAGACCTACATTTAGCACAGGTATCTTGGGTGTCATCTCGGTGCCTGGCACCGGAACAAAAATGGACACAGTTGCTGCCTTTCTGGGGCTTCCAGGTGAGCAGGGGAAGTGGACATCAGTGATGTAAGGATGCCATCTGTCATTTGTGTGAAGGGGGAGATCACCTGGCGAGAGCCAGGGGAGGGCTTGGGATGGAGAGTGAGAAGCACCAGCATTTCAAGGCCAGGAACCGCCCAGACAGAGGGAAGGTGTGTCCAGGCCCCACCCCTTGGCTCCAGATTCAACAGAAGACAGGAGGTGGTAGGAGGAACCTCGCTGATGGCCGCACCCCTCCCCACTGTGTAGGTGGGGATGTGGATCCCACAGGTCTGAGGGTCGCATTCCAAGGCAGCACCAAGCTGGCCCCGGACCCAAGTCTCTGGGTCCTACATTAGCGGAGTCCCTTCCTTCCTTTCTTCCCTCTTCCCCTGATGGCTCAGCAGAACAGGCTCCTATCAGGCGCCCCCCACCCCACCCCACCGCCCACCACCGTCTCCTTGTTCCGGCTCCCCAAGCCTCCTTTCTTTTGCCGAGTCAGCTCCCCACTAACTACATCCCGCTGTTGAGTGAATCACTCTGGCCTAGCTTGCCATCCAGCTGGCCTTTTCCTCCTGCTTGGGGAAGAACAGCTCTGCAATCGGAGCGGCCCGCAGGCTCTGACACATCCCACAGGAAGCCGCACAAGCCTCACACAGGACCCCGAGTCCCTCCTCGGCCCTCACGGTCTGCCAGGGCTGGTGCAGAAAGGGTTAACACGAAGCCTGAAACCAGAGGGTGCCCTCACTCTGGGCCGTCCACAGTCCCAGAGGCAGTCCCTGTACCTGCGAGAGCGAGAGCCTTGCCCAAATCTGCCCTGAGTCTGCTGGGGCCTTGGGAGGGGCCCCAGCATTCCCCAAGCCTTGACTGCCTCATCTGAGAAGTGGGTGGGTACCTTGGGCACGTGAAGCTAAGCAGGACATCACATATACGTCAGCCAGATGCACTTTCTGACTTATACGGTATTATTTTGAGTTCAGTCATTCATCTGCTAACCAACAGGTGTTTATGGAATTATAATGGTTATTCTAATGATTTAATATTTAGCATGTTCTCATCTCTGAGCTGGGGGCTGTGGAATGATACCCTAAAGAGCTAGCTGACTCATTGGAAAAAAAAAAAAAAACCCGGATGCTAGGAAAGATTGAAGACAGGAGAAGAGGACGACAGAAGATGAGATGGTTGGATGGCATCACTGACTCAGAGGACATGAGTTTGAGCAAGCTCCAGGAGACAGTGAAGGACAGGGAAGCCTGGCGTGCTGCAGTCCATGGGCCACAAAGGGTTGGACACAACTGAGCGACTGAACACCACCACCACCACATGAATGAATAGTCACTAGTCACAGCGGGACGGCCCTATGGAGGGAGGAAGAGCAGGTTCCTGGGGGAGGCCCCCGGAGCAGACCTCCTGCTCCAGGATTTCTTCACACTCATCACCGTGACGCTGGCACGGTGTCCGGGTCCCACTCGACAGGTGGAGAAACAGAGTCTCCGTGACATTCCAGGATTAGCTCAAGATCAGTGTCGGGTATGGCAGGACCAGGATTCAGCCTGTCTGATGCCAGGCCTTGCTTTTCCAGTCAGAAACAAGACTTAGTGCACCAGTATGTTGTTCAGCTTGGGGCTTCCCTCTGGGGTGTGTGTCTGTCTTCAAAGGCAGCGGCCCAAGGGCCTGGGAGATGGGATGAGACTCTGGGAACAAGGAGAAAGGGGGATGGGAGGCTTCGTCTTGGGGTGCGAAAAACGCATCCCCAAACTTCAGCTACAATGTGTGGCGGGTAGGAGAGGGGGATATCTGTATGGCTAGCTTTGGGCCTAGTCATTGCTTTGATTCTTGTGTGACCTTGGCTAAGACCCTTCCTTCCCTGGGTCTCAGTTTCTTCCTCTGTAAAATGGGAGCAATGCTCACAGCAGCATAGGTGTGTTATATGGATTCTATGAAACATGCCTCACGAGGTGCCTGGCACACAGAACCCACGAGGTAAACAGTAGGTAAAGCCCCCCAGTCCAACTCTCTCCCTTCACAGGAAGACGGGGCCTTGGGACAAGGAGCCACAGAGAGTGGTCAGGGAGGAGAGGGAATCCCTGCTTCCTGGGCCAGCCACCAGCCCCCCTTCCTGCCTACAGCTGGTTCTAGCCCTCAGGCCTATTCTCCTGCCTCTGGTTTCTGCCCACAGGGGCCCCAGGCCAAGGCGTGCGGCCGCCAGCCTGGGGCAGGCTCCAGCCCCCGGGACTGTCGCCTCTCTCCTGCCTCTCAGACCTGCCCTCCGTCCCTGCCAGCAGCCAGGGGGCTTGGAGGTTCCCTGGCTTGAGCCGACTGGTTTCTGCCCACAGGGGCCCCAGGCCAAGGCGTGCGGCCGCCAGCCTGGGGCAGGCTCCAGCCCCCGGGACTGTCGCCTCTCTCCTGCCTCTCAGACCTGCCCTCCGTCCCTGCCAGCAGCCAGGGGGCTTGGAGTTTCCCTGGCTTGAGCCGCCGCCGCATGTCCCCCCACGGGAGGTGACACTCGCTGTCTGGGGCTAGATCACGCCGAGCCCTCAGGCTCTGCCTACACCTTCCTTGTAGCTGGCACGTGGCTTCCAGCCACCCGCCCTGCAGGTAGACCAGGGCCCAGGTGACCTGCCATGGCCTAAGGACCTCTAAACTGTGCTCCTCCCCCAGGCTCTCTGACCACCTCCGTGCCACCCATCCTCCCAGCTGTTATTATCAACAACAGCAATTTCGGCAGAGCCTCTCCTCTGTGTGCTGAGAGCTTACCATACCTCTGCTTCCTGGGTCATCAGAGCAGCGCTATGAGACATGACAATCTCATTTTGCAGATGAGAAACTGTCTTAGGAGCGAGACCTGCAAGTGGGTGACTGCTGAGTGCCTGCTTGGGAGGCTCACGGCCTTCCCTGGGGCTCGCATCAAGAGCTGGAGGTTCATCCTAAAGCAGGTTCTCCGCCCACCTTCTCCCAACAAGGGTCGGAGAAAGGGGCTCTTCCGTTGAGGGCTGAACGGCTAAGCGGCTCACACCACCTCTTTGTGCCTCAGTGTCCTCATCTGCAAACTGGGAGAATAATATCACCTATTTTGTGAGGCTGTTGGCAGAATCAGCCTTCCCAGGGGGCGCTAATGGTAAAGCACCCGCCTGCCAATACAGGAGACATATGAAACATGGGTTTGATCCCTGAGTTGGGAGGATCCCCTGGAGGAGGGCATGGTAACACACTCCAGTATTCTTACCTGGAGAATCCCACGGACAGAGGAGGCTGGTGGGCTGCAGCTCATAGCGTTCAAAGTGTTCAACACAACTGGAGGGACTTGGCACACACACAACGCTGGGAGGATTCACTGAGCGTCTGCGTGCAGCTGTGGCAGTCGGTGCTCACGCTTGCCAGCTGTTGGAATTCTTGTCACTGCCTGCTGGGCACTGTGCAGGGACTTCTGCATCGCTTCATGGAAGCCCCACCACCTTCCATGGGTATCAACACTGTCCCCTTCACTGCCCCACTACCCCCCATTTCGCAGCTGAGAAAAAGCTCTGAGACCGGAAGGGCCCTGTTGAAGGCCTGGGCAGCTGGTCCCCTACAAAGCTGGGTGTAACCAAGCCTACCTTGGCTGACAGCCTGAGAGTGATAGGATAGTCACTTAGTCGTGATAGTGATAGTCACTTAGTCGTGTCTGACTCTTTGCAACTGCATGGACCGTAGCCCGCCAGGCTCCTCTGTCCATGGAATTCTCCAGGCAAGAAAGTGGGTAGCCATTCCCTTTTCCAGGGGATTTTCCCAAGCCAGGGACCGAACCTGGGTTTCCTGCATTGCAGGTGGATTCTTTACCGTCTGAACCACCAGGGAAGTCCAGCCTAGGGTAGCGTAAGGAGCAGTGTCCTGTGTTCCAAATTCCTGCGTCCATGCCTGGGTCTGCCTTGGACCCCATGTCTTCCCTTCCCTCTTGGCCTCAGTCTTTCTGTCTGTAACCCTAAGTAGACTGGGTTCCTCATCTCTGATGAAGGCCCTTTTGGCCTCAATGTGGAGTGTCTGGAATTCCCCAGGAACAGGGAGTTTGTCTTAATGCTGGTTTCGCCTCCACAGGGGGAGCAGGGCGAGGACGGCAAGGCTGAGGGGCCCCCCGGACCACCTGGAGATCGGGTAAGGGCCCTCACCCTCCATCCTCTGGACCACTGTCAGGGTGGAGCCCCAAGCCCCAGCTGTGAGGGGAGCAGGGGGGAGGCTACACCAAGGGCGTGGCCCGGGAGGCCCAGGTCTGGCACCCCCTGCAGTCTTCCATTGCTGTTCTCTGCATTTAGGGCCCCGTGGGTGATCGAGGAGACCGTGGCGAACCAGGGGACCCTGGATACCCTGTAAGTATTCGGAGCTCCTACTTGCTGGCAGCGTCGCAAGCGTTGTAAGAGGGCATTCCTTGGCCTCTGTTTCATGCAACCTGGAATTAGAACAGCCTTCGCTAGGAAACGGGCCCATCCTTCCACCACTAGTGCCCAGGTTTTAAGCATCCCCAAGGGCTCATCCACCATCCCCAAGGGCTCAGGGCTCAATTTATACCGAAAGGGGAAGGGTCCGAGATCTTTCCTGAGGGAGGGAGAGGGTGGGCGGGGGAGGGAGACCCTTCCCCTCCAGGACCCTCAGTATCCCCATCTATGACTGAGAACAGCTGTCCCAGCAGAAGCAATGAGGGCGACCCACGGAACGAGCACCCAGCCCCAGCCCTGCCCAGGCTCTTCATCCTTGATGGCGGGAGTCCTTTCCTTTATTCATGCTCAGCTGTATCCTGCTCTGTGTAATCCCCACGGACTGTAGCCCTCCAGGCTGTTCTGTCCATGGAATTCTCCAGGCAAGAGTACTGGAGTGGGTTGCCATTTCCTCCTCCAGAGGATCTTCCCAACCCAGGGATCGAACCCGAGCCTCTTCTGTCTGCTACACTGGCTGGAGGATTCTTTCCCAACTGCGCCACCGCCCATTTTGCAGATGAATAAGCTGAGACTTAGGGGGACAGTGATCCATGGCTAGGAAGAACAAGGGCTTCCTTGGGGTCCTCCAGGCTAGAAGTTGCCCTGGCCCCCACTCCCTCCAAGAGGAGCCCCTTCACCTGTCTCTGCTTGATTTCCAGGGACAGGAGGGTGTACAAGGCCTCCGTGGAAATCCAGGCCAGCAGGGCCAACCCGTGAGTGGTGCTTCCTGTCCCATCCCCCTCCTGCTCTGAGAGGGGGGCTGGTGGAGGAGCAGCGGGGGAATTAAAGATCTGGTCTCTTTAAAGCTTAAAGAGACCCGCCCTGCGGGAGGGCCTGGGACAGCCCATTCTGGTTTCTCCTGCCCTGACCCTGGGGGCACCCCCAGAGCCTGCACCCCCAAACCCCTCCCCACCCCTCCCCCTCCAGTCGGAGACTGGCCACCCTCCCCGGGAGAGAATCCTGGGGCTGCCTTGCGTCATCTCACCTTGGTTTGCAGGGGCATCCGGGACCCCGGGGACGGCCGGGCCCCAAAGGATCGAAAGGGGAAGAGGTAAGAGGCCCGGATGCTCACGGGGAAGGGAAAGACAGGCCTAAGCACATAGCACGTGGGAGGCAGCACTGGGGTGCGATGAGAAGGAGAGGGGACCACGGGGCACTGCAGGGTGTGGTCTGGCCAGGATTCCTTCAGCGGGCCTGAGGGACAGGAGATGACCAGTCCCAATCATAGCGCCTCTGGGACGGGGACCACCTGTTCGGTCAGCTAGCAGGATTTGAACCCCGGGCAGTCAAGATCCAAAGCGGGCCTCCCTTTCCACCACAATGTACTGCAGAAAGGAAACTGGGAGAAGTGAAGTGAGAGTGTGCGGAGGAAGACAGGGAGCGTGACGCTCATGGACGAATTTGGGGGCGGTGGAGAGGGAATTTCCTGCCTTCACCCAGGCCTCCTGGATCGGCCTCCACTGAGGCTGGGCCAGGGCTGTCTCAATGCCCTCAACTTCCTCCCAGGGGTGCACACACACTCCTTCCTTCTGCTCGCACACACACTCCTCTCCCTTCCGGGATACCCACACCCCTGAGGATCACACGGACCTGCCAGCCAGGGGGCTCAGCTCCCACCAGGAACTTGCCAGTGCCTGAAGCCTCTGCCACAGGGTTCCCAGCGAGCTCCCAGGGCCCAGAGCAGGGTCAGGGACCATACCTGGCAGGTCCCAAGGCCGGCCTTGACCCTGAGCTTCCGGGTGGGGGTGCCTGGGCCCATTGGCAGATGCAGATGCCGATGTAGAGGGGCAGGGCCGAGCCACAGAGGGATCTCCCTTCCGGAGCCCCTCGGGTTCTGCGCCTCCTCCAGGAAGCCTCCATCATGTGCCCCCTGATTTTTCAGGGACCAAAGGGAAAGCAGGGCAAGACTGGGGCGCCAGGACGGAGGGGGATCCAGGTGAGTGGCTCGCAGCTTTTCGCTCACCCACCCCACCCCCTGCCCTCCCCAGAGGCCCTCACCAGCTTCTTGCTTACTCCCAGGGCCTGCAGGGGCTTCCGGGGCCACGGGGCGTGGTGGGGAGACAGGGCCCCGAGGGTGTTGCTGGACCAGATGGGCTTCCTGGCCGCGATGGTCAAGCAGGACAGCAGGTAAGCCGGACTGGGGGTTAACAGAGGGTGTCTCCATTCGAGACGAGGTGTGCGCGTGGTGGGATGTGGGGTGCCATAGGCCATGGGCCAGGGGGAACAGGTTTGGGAACTTGGATGGGCAGGACCAGCGTATCTGGAAGTTTCCTGCATGGCCAGTGGCTTCATTCTGTGGTACCTGGATGACGGCCTGTCTCACCGTCTCTCCTCCAGGCCAGCACCCAAAGGGACAACCCCTGTCCAGGGCAGAGAGCTTCTGGTTTTTAAGATCCTTCATCTCCCACCCACGAATCCTCAAGTCCTCTTGTCCCGCTGGTCCAGCCATTCTCACACGCGGCCTCCATCCCCGAGTCTGACCTCCACCCCCACCAGGCTTCTCCCACGCGGGTGGATTTTGAAGTCCCTCTGCCTCCTTGGCTGCCTATTTCCTGAAACATGAAAAATCCTCCTTTGCCCTCTTTCTTCACAGGGGGAGCAAGGAGATGACGGGGACCCCGGGCCCATGGGCCCCGCTGGGAAGAGAGGAGATCCAGGTGTGGCTGGCTTGCCTGGAGCACAGGGGCCCCCAGGATTCCAGGTCAGACACTTGTTAATACTCTTATCCACCCTCCACCCTTTCTGCCTTGGTACTGACCAGAGACCCTGACTGCGGTGCTGACGTGGGCACCATGTCCCAGGGACCGTGTGAAAAAGGGAGTCGGCTTCCTCAGGGGTCCCTCCCCAAGCTTGAACCTGGCTTGCTGCTGCTGCTGCTGCTGCTAAGTCGCTCAGTCGTGTCCAACTCTGTGCGACCCCATAGACGGCAGCCCACCAGGCTCCCCCATCCCTGGGATTCTCCAGGCAAGAACACTGGAGTGGGTTGCCATTTCCTTCTCCAATGCATGAAAGTGAAAAGTGAAAGTGAAGTCGCTCAGTCGTGGCCGACTCTTAGAGACCCCATGGACTGCAGCCCACCAGGCTCCTCCGTCCATGGGATTTTCCAGGCAAGAGTACTGGAGTGGGGTGCCGTTGCCTTCTCCTGGCTTAAAGGATAGTTAATCCCCGGAGCTATAATACTGCCCCCTACCAGGCCTTTGAGGGTGTCAACTGTTTGTTGAGTTGTCCGTGGGCGCCCTCTTGTGGGCCTTTGTGGAGCAATGACTTGCTAACTGCCAGGACCCTCCAAGGCATCTTTGTAGCAAGTCTCCTTGATTGGTGGGGGAGGCAGGCATGAAGCTGTCTGAGCCCAGGGTTAGACACTGAAGGGAAGATTGAGATGAATGAATGAGGCAGAGCACTCACCCTCTCTGAGCATGAAGTTTAGCTGGAGAAAGGTTGTAACCCTCTTAAAGACAGAGGGCAGAGGGGAGAGGTAGCCTTGGCCCGTGGGAGATTTAAGTGAGGCAAGAAGGGGAGGTGACTAGGCAAGCGTGAGTGGAGGTAGGGACTGTCCGGCCTGTTGGGAAGAAACAGTGAAGAGAGGTGTGTGAGAGAGTTGTCAGGAAGTGGGCTCTTGAATGCCAGAACAAGAAAAGAGACTTCCATCTTACGGAGGCTGAAGTTTGAGCAGCCTCCGCCATCCCCAGGCCTACACCTGTTGCCCCAGCAACCAGAGATATTAACTGACCCGGTGGAATCGCTGTTCTGCTTCTCCAGCTGCCCTCTCCATCTCCTAGAGCTGTTTTCTCCCTTTGACTGGTCATCTTGGTGTGTTTCTTTAAGGGTGAAAGTGGGTTACCTGGGCAGATGGGACCCCCTGGCAAGCGAGGGACAGAAGGTGGCATGGGTCTTCCTGGGAACCAGGGGGAGCCTGGATCCAAAGGCCAGCCGGTGAGTGAGCCCCAGGGAACACACATGTTCACACACATGCACACACATGCACACAGACCCACCAGCCACCTTCCTGCACTGCAAAAAGCACAGAGCAACACTCTCCATGGGCACAAGATACCACTCGGCCTCCCCTGAGTCAGGGATGAGAGGATGGAAAAAAGCTGAGAAATGAGATATGAGTGGTCCCTTAAGAATGAGGAGAGGCCATCTCAACCAGACCCTTAAGTAGCCTGAAGTAACCTTGAATCTGGATTTCCCAAGTGGCGCTAGTGGTAAAGAACCCACGTGCCGGTGCAAGAGACTGGAAGAAACGTGGGTTTAATCCTTAGGTTGGGAAGATCCCCTGGAGGAGGGCATGGCAACCCACTCCAGTATTGTTGTCTAGAGAATCCTGTGGACAGGATCCTGGAGGGCTTCTGTCCATAGGGTCACAAAGAGTCAGACACGACTGAAGTGACTTAGCACACACACAGCCTTGTATCTATTTGAGAAATTACATCTGTAGTTTGAAAACTTCCCACAAAAGTTCAGATGACTTCACTGGTAAATTCTAGTCTTTGTGTATGGAAGAAAAATACCAATTCTGCATACACTCTTCCATAAAATTGAAGGGGAAGGATACTTCCAAACACATGCCATGAGGTTAGCATTACCCTGATGTCTGTGCTAGACAAAGATTACAAGAAAAGAAAACTACAGACCAATATACCTCAGAAGTATAGATACAAAAGTTCTCAATACTGTGTTAGAAAAATCAGTCAAAGAATACATTATAAGAATAGTATGTCAAGATCAAGTGAGATTTGAAACTTCCCTGGTGGTCCAGTGGCTAAGACACCACGCTCCTAATGCAGGGGGCCTGGGTTCGATCCCTGGTCAGAGAACTAGATTCCATATGCACCACCAAGAGTTCACATGCCACAGCTACAGATCCTGCATGCTGCAACTAAAAATAAAATAAAATCCCACATGCTGTAGGTAAGAACCAACATAGTCAAATAAAGAAATGTACTTTTTTTAAAAAGATCAGCAATGCAAGGATAGTATAACATTTGAAAATAAATCAATATAATTCACCATATTAACAAGCTAAAATTTGTTGTCAGTCACTCAGTCATGTCTAACTCTTTGCAACCCCATGGACTGCAGCACACCAGACTTCCCTGTCCATCACCATCTCCCAGAGTTTGCTCAAACTCATGTCCATTGAGTCGGTGATGCCATCTAACCATCTCATCCTCTGTTGTCCGCTTCTCCTCCTGCCCGTAATCTTCCCCAGACTAAAATAGAAGATCCAGTTAATCATTTCAGTAGATGCAAGAAAAGCAATTGATAGAATCCACACTCCATTTCTGATAAAAATTCTTCAATTTTCTATACCAAGAAAGAGACTGTAAGAAACATGGGTTTAATCCTTAGGTCAGGAAGATCCCCTGGAGGAGGGCATGGCAACCCACTCCAGTATTGTTGTCTAGAGAATCCTGTGGACAGGATCCTGGAGGGCTTCAGAAAAAACTTCCTCAAATTGATAAAAGACAGTCATGAAAAATCTATAGTTAATATTCTAGTTCCTAGTGAATGATTAAATTATTTCTCCCAAAGAGCAGAAATAAGTCAGATACCTGTTCACACCACTTCTGTTCAACACTGTGTTGGCATTTCTCGCCACTGCTGTCGGGCATCATGTTTGTGAGCCATTCACACTAGTTGGATCGCCTCGAGGTGGAGTGGCTGATATCCCTTCAAGGAGGCAGGCCCGGGGGTCCTGCCAGACTGGGCAGGCACCTTGTCTTGGCCTCACTTGCCCTGTCTCATCCTGTTCTCGCCATAGGGTGACTCTGGCGAGATGGGATTCCCAGGAGTGGCTGGCCTCTTCGGACCCAAGGTACAGTTCTCTATTCCTCTTGGGGTCCTGTCCATCCACCTGCTTGTTCACTTATTCATTCAACAAATATTTCTTGGGCATTTGCAATGGGGGCTGGAACACAGCCAGAATCTAGCATGAACACCCTTGTTTCCCAGCCTCATGTTCCAGCAGACCTTGGTTCTAAGCCCATCTCCGCAGTTTATCTGCTCTGTGCCTGAGCAAGTTACTTGGTCTCTCCAAGCCTCAGTTTTCTCATCTATAAAATGGGCACAGTAGCAGCAAAGCATTGTTGCAATGAAGATTAGACCTACACCACTTAGCGCCGAGCCAGCACGCTGCCTGCTGCTTACTAGTTGTGGCCATTGTTCCTCTTTCTGGAGCCTCTCAGGGAAGGCATCTCTTGACCGGGAGGGCAAAGGCTGGGCAGACCCCAGGGGTGGCGGAGCTGCTGGAGCCCTTGTCCAGTGGCCGCCCAGACACAGCAGCCCTTCTCCGCCTCCTGCAGGGCCCCCCAGGAGACATCGGTTTCAAAGGCATCCAGGGCCCTCGGGGGCCTCCTGGCTCGGTGGTGAGTCCTCCCGGGTCTGTCCCAGCACGGTCAGTCACCTGAGGCCGGCCAGCCATCAGCTGCGTGACGTCACCCTTCCTGTTCCTTCAGTCTTGAGCCTTCTCTGCCCACTGTCTCCCCACCTGTTTCTACACCTTTTCTTAACATTTATTTTTCAATTGGAGGAAAATTGCTTTACAATGTTGTATTCGTTTCTGCGTACGACGTGAATCAGCCATAAGCATACACACGTCCCCACCCTCTCGAACCTCCCTCCCACCCACTACCCTGCTTCCACACTTTTGCTTGTGATGTTCCTGACAACTGGAAACCGTCTTTCCCACTCTCACCTGCTCCCGTCCCCCACCAATGGCCCACCGCTATGCACATCGCTTGGGCTCAGCAGATGCACGGCCTGGCCCCGCCTGGGGAGGTCTCCCTTCCATCTCCTGGGGGCCTTCAGGCTGCCCCCTACCCTCCTGTCCCGCTGACTCTGTTCCCTAGGCACAGGGACAAGGACACACAAGCCTTTCTCTCTCCTGTAGGGAAAGGAAGGTATCATCGGGCCCCTAGGAATCCTGGGACCTTCGGGACGCCAGGTATGTGCAGGGGGCTAGCCAGAAAGACTGCTGGGGCAAGACTGTGTGATCTAGAACCAGTCTGAGCCTCAGTTTCCCCATCCGGGTGGTGGGGCTCCTCCTCTGAGCCCCCTCTCACTGGGCCATGGTTTCTCGCAGGGTCCAAAGGGCGACAAAGGCAGCCGCGGGGACTTGGTGAGTGGACGGGCTGGTGGGCAGCGCGGTGGGCGGGGAGCAGGGGGGCGGCACAGCTCAGCCTGCTTCTCTAACTCCGTCTCCCTGCTTCTGTCCCCTTCCAGGGATTGCAAGGTCCGAGGGTGAGTGGGCTGGGGTGTGAGGACTGGGGGGATGGTGGAGTCGGGGGGCGGGCACTCTGGGCTTTCCTGCCCGTGACCAGTCATGTCCTGGGACCTCGGTCTGTACGCAGGTGGCCACGGCGCCTGGGTCTCAGGAGGAGGCCTGGGCTGGGTCGGGGGATGAGAGGCCTTTGAGCGGGACCTCACTGTTCTCCTCTTCCTCCAGGGTCCTCCCGGTCCCAGAGGGCAGCCCGGCCCACCGGTAGGTAGTGTGTGCTCCCCTTGAACTGTAGGGCAGCTGGTGGGACCCAGGCTGTGTTGGCGGTCTTCACAGGACTGGCCCTGACTTCACAGGCCAGGCCTCCGGGATAGTACAGCTCAGCCCGGGTGGTGCCAGCAGAGACCAGGGTGGTGGGTTCTCTCATACCCTGAGAGCCCCTCCCAGCTCCGGACAGCCCCTGGGACTGCAGCACGCAGATCCCCATCAGACACAGACCCAGCCTCTTCTTTTGCAGGGTCCTCCAGGGAGCCCTATGTACTTTGTAAGTTGGAGAACTTTCTCTTTGGTCTACTTGGAGTAAGGCCTGGGGTGTGGTGGGGGAGGGATGACAACAGATCCCCTCCCTGGCTGCCCACGCCCCATCCTTCATCACTCCATTCTGAACCCTGAACCCTGCACCAAGGGGCAGGAAACCCAGGTATTAGCCAGAAGGCCCCCTGGACAGTGGATCCATGAAGACCTCCCTCCGCTGGACCCAGGGTCCTGTTGGTCCACTCTGTGCCGTTCCACTGACAGATCTTTAAGCTTCTGGTACTGATTCCAACCCCTGAGTTTTGGAAAAGGAGCTGCCGCACACCAGTGAGCAATTTGGGCAGCACCAGCTAGGTGTCCTAGATTTTAATTCAGTCCTGACACCACTTGGAGCAGCATCAGATTCCACGGGTTGAGGGCCCAGTCCTACAAGATTGCTGCTGGCTCCCCGCACAGGGCCCCACACCCCCATCCCTCGCCCCCCTTCCCTGCCTCTCTTCCGATGCCAGTGGCAAATCCAGGTGTCATTTGTGCTTCTGACCAACTAGCTGTACACCCAAAGTTCCCACCAGGCTCTCCTCGGTATCTGCTAATTTGCTAGGGCAGCTCACAAAACTCAGAGACACATTCTACGTANGCTCCCCCCACAGGGCCCCACACCTCCATCCCTCGCCCCCCTTCCCTGCCTCTCTTCCGATGCCAGTGGCAAATCCAGGTGTCATTTGTGCTTCTGACCAACTAGCTATACACCAAAAGTTCCCACCAGGCTCTCCTCGGTATCTGCTAATTTGCTAGGGCAGCTCACAAAACTCAGAGACACATTCTACGTACCAGATTAGTGGCTTATTATAAAAGGCTGTAACTCACACGTCATTTTGGACTTCCCTGGTGGCTCAGCGGTTAAAGAATCCACCTGCAATGCAGGAGACACAAGAGATGCGGGTTTGTTCCCTGGGTTGGGAAGATCCCCTGGAGGCGGAAATGGCAGCCCACCCCAGTGTTCTGCCTGGAGGATCCCATGGACAGGGGAGCCTGGGGGGCTGCCTTCCACAGAGTTGCAGGGAGTCGGATGCGACTGGGCGCACGCCCAGAGGGGCAGCCAGATGGAGGCTGTACATCATCACGCACGGCGTGGGGACAGGCCGTGAGCTTCCGTGTCCTCTCCGAATCTCCACCTGTTCACCAGCCTGGGAGCCCTCCGAACCCAGTCCTTTTAGGATTTTAGGGGGGCTTCGTTACACAGACATGATTAAGTCATCGGGGATGGCGATTGACTCAACCTCCAGCCCCTCTCCTCTCCTTGGAGGCTGTGGGACTGGAAACTGAAAGTTGCAACCCTCTGATCACGCGGTTGGTTCCAGAGACCACCAGCCCCCACCCTTAGGTTACTTAGGAGCTTTCCAAAAGTCATCTCATGAACACAGCAAAAGATACCCTATTTCAGAAAATTCCGAGGGTTTTCGGAGCTCTCTGCTAGGAACTGGATTGAAGACCAAGTATAGATTTCTTACTATGCATCAGCACATGACAGAGTCCGTCCAGCTCAGATTCTGAGTCCAAACAGGGTCAGGCACGGTTGCAGGTTGGGCCCCGGTGTTCCTCCCTGGCTTGAATGAAAACCCATCCCCCGCTCACAAGCCCTCTGGCAGTCTGTCCACATTTGTCCGTGGTCCCATTTGACCGTTAGAAGCAGCCCCGACCACGTCCCCGGGAATAGCCAAGGGGAGGACTGCACGGAGAAGGAGACCCTGGCCACGAGCAGCTTGAATCCCTGCCCTCTGTCCTCGCCGTCCGTCCCTCTGTCTCATCCACGAACCTCGAATGACAGCCCTGGCCTCTTCCTCTACATCCTTCTTCAGGAAGAAAGCAAGCTAGGAGGAAATTAAGAGATCTAGGAAAAGACTTTTCCTTCTTAAAAAAAAAAAAAAAAGGAAAACGAGAGGATTTTGATTTTTTGAATAATAACTAATAGATTCAGTGCTTGTTACATGGCATATAGCATTCGTAGCACTTTTCTGGAATTCCCCTGTGGTCTGGTGGTTAGGACCGACGCTTTCACTGCTGAGGGCTCGGGCTCAGTTCCTGAGCCCTAATCAGGGAATTAGGACCCCTCAGGCTGTGTGGGGAGGCCAAAAAAAAAAAAAAAAAAGAACTTTTCATGTATTTTGCTGTTTAGTCACCGAGTCTTGTGACTCTTTGCAACCCCATGGACTGTAGCTTGCCAGGCTTCTCTGTCCATGGGATTTTCCAGGTGAGAATACTGGAGTGGGTCACCATTTCCTTCTCCAGGGGATCTTCCCAATCCAGGGATCAAACCCAAGTCTCCTGTGAATTCCTGCATTGTAGGCGGATTCTTTACCTTGAAATCATTTATTCCTCTCAACAGTTCTGAGTTTTATTATCAGGATGAGAGAACCGAGTTTAAGCAACTTGCCCAGACTGCACAGTTAGTAAGTTGCAGGGCTTGGGATCTGAACTTGAGAAGGACTGCCGGAGTCCCAGCTCCAGACCCCACCCCTGGGGCTTAACTCGCTGTCAGATCTTGCCCCCTCTCTTATTCATGCGGCTGTGCTTCTGGGAAGCCCAGTGCCAGGACTGGAGGTGCAAGTGGAAGTGAGACACTCACAGTGCAAACCAAAGGGGAGACCCCGGGGCTGTGAGAATGCAGAAAGCGGGGTCCACACCCAGCCTGGGGGCATCAGGAGAGAGTCCATCGCAGGGTGGTATCTGTAGGATGCGTGCAGGGCAGGGCTTCTCACCCACAGCGCTGTGGACATTTGGAACCAGACGATTCTTTGCTGTGAGTGATTGTCCTCTGCATCAGAGGATGTTTAGCCACAGCCTGGCTTCCGCCCACTGCATCCCAGTAGCACCGCCTGCTCGCGCTGGACAGCCCCTGAAGTCTCGAGATATTGCCAGATGCCCTCTAGGGGGCAGCATCACCCCTGGCTGAGGACCACTGGAATTCTAGATGGAATGGTGGAGGGAGGGAACAGGCGGATGGGAGCAGCGCGTGCAGAGGCGCGGTGGCTAAATAGAGCGTGGCACTTAGGAACCGAGGAGCGCAATGGTGTGTCTGGTGCACGGAGCGCCCGTGGGGGACAGAAGAGAGGCAGGGCCGGGGAATCCAGCGCGCAGGGGAACACTGCCGGGGAACACAGCACGCAGGGGAACACTGCCGGGAGCACTCCACTTCCAGGGGTTCCGACTCAATCTTGGGGGCGACGGAGCGCTATGGAAGTGCCTGGAGGAAATTAGTGGAAGCATCTGTTTGCAGGGGGAGAAAGAACAGAGTTCCCCAGAAGGCATGCAACTGACCAGGATCCCACTGGGGAAGGTGGGGTCGGAGGGCCCTTGCTCAGACCCTGGGGCCCCTGCTCGGTAGCGCCAGGAGGCACACCCTGTCTTCTCTCTGCACAGCAGCAAGATGACCTTGGGGCAGCTTTCCAGACGTGGATGGACACAAGTGGGGCACTGAGAGCAGAGGTACCACCCGGGGCCCTGCCCACGTGTGCTCCCTTCCGTGGGGGGTGCAGAGATGATGACCCACGTGTGGTCAGTGGTCTGCACGTGACCCACACTGGGCAATTCACAGCTAGCAAGTGACCCAGAGCAGGGCCGAGCCCTTTTGCTCTCCTCCTGAGTCAGGTAGCTGAAAGAGGTGTCAGAAGCAGCTTCTTTGTCCAGTCCCAGAATCCACCAGAGGCAGGAAACTTGTCCATGGTCTCTGCTAAGACCCTGGCCAGTGGTCACCTCAACACCAGGATACCAGGCTGAACAGGGCCCTGGGTGTCCTCTGGTCAAGCCCTGTCAAAAGTGTCCTTTGCTGAGTTGCTTTCCCCCCACGATGGGGAACTCACTACCTCCCAGCTCAGATCGTCAGACTTTTCCCTTTGTGCCCTGAGTGCTCTCTCTAGGCTCACAAGCCAGGGGAAGGGCAGGTGGGAAAGTTTGTTATTTTCCTTCCATTCTGGGAAGTGGGGAGCAGGGTAGTCAGTGGAAAGTAAGTCCTTCACCAACTCCTTCCTGAGGGATTTGGGACCCCTGCCTTGACTCCTTGCTCACAGGACCCTCTTGTTCTGCAGCAGAAGCCAGACTGACTGTCCACATCTCTCAAGCCCCCAGGCCCTCTGGGTCGATCTGCCCCTGGCCACCGCTGGTCCCCAGTTTCTTATTTGTTAAGTGGAGGGACACCCAAGCATAGCCCCTGCAGGGAGCTCAGATGTCTCCTCAGGGGCAAGAACTTGGGGCATTGGAGGCTCAGAGCTCCGGCCGGACAAGGACCTCAAGGGCCCGATGGCCACCCTCTTTTCTCACAACAGGGTTACAGCCATCCGGACCGGCTGGTGCTGGACCAGGGAGGGGAGATCTTTAAAACCTTACACTACCTCAGCAACCTCATCCAGAGCATTAAGACGCCCCTGGGCACCAAAGAGAACCCCGCCCGGGTCTGCCGGGACCTCATGGACTGTGAGCAGAAGATGGTGGATGGTACGAGGGCCGGTGGGGTCTGTCTCAAGAGAGGGCTTCCCGGCCCCAGGTGTGGGGCAGGGCGGGGCAGGGGATTCCAGGAGGAGCTGAAAGAGATGGTTAACAGCTCTAAGACAGAGCGATTAGCCAGTAAGTTCTGCGCTCAACTGGGCCGAGTGTCTGTCCTTGGGGAGGCAGTCATTTATTCACTCAGCAGTCACAGAGCCCCACAGTGTGCCAGGCACTGAGCCTCCTGGGGCATGGGATACGGTGGGAAACACAGAGGACGGGTCCCACCCTTCCAGAGTTGTACCCACAAGCAAGATCCACAAGCTGGGGATGACCATTTCACTGCATGGGCCAAGAGCTTTGGCAGAAAAAGGCCCCCTGGCCAGGAGGGCCCCCATCATAGCTCCCCTGGAGAGCCAGGATTCCCAGTTTCTGTCCTCCGCACCTCATCCAGCTCTCCTCTCTCTCTGTGAGCTGTGTGGTGCCTTGGAAGGACCACAGTTTTAGAGGCAGACAGACCTGAGTTCAAATGTTCGTCCTGCCTCTGACCTGCTCTGTGAGCTGGGTGAGCCACCCTTCTCTCTGCTGCATGAGAAGGCTGTCCTACTCTATCAGCTGTGGGGCCTTTGGCTCCTTGGAAACCCAAAAGGGGAAGCCAGGTACCAGCCGAGCTGCCTGGTTGATGGGATAGAAGCCCTGACTCCTACCAAGTTCTGGGAGGATCAGAGCCTTGGCAGCAAAACCTTTCAATTAAACAATCCCTAAATCCCTCGGGCAAGTGGCTCAGCCTCTCTCAACCTGTTGTCCTTTCTGGAAATGATACTTATCAGTGGCGACAGGGGGATACTTCCCATGTGGCCCCTCTGGAGACTCTGCCAGCTCTGAGCTCTGCCCAGAGTTTCCTTCCATCACTACGGCTCACAGAATCCCTTTTCTGCTCCACCTCCTTGACTTCATGTCCAGCTGGGACTCAGCGGGTGACCAGGTGTCAGATTCACCTATAGAACCAAGCCTGGGGTTCCTCCCCACATACATACACCGCCCCCCATCCCATGTTGCCTATAGGTACCTACTGGGTGGATCCGAACCTTGGCTGCTCGTCCGACACCATCGAAGTCTCCTGCAACTTCACACATGGTGGACAGACGTGTCTCAAGCCCATCACAGCCTCCAAGGTACCCATCTGCTCCCCAGCGCTCACTGGCTGGCCCTCTCTACACCCCTTGCTCCCTACCCTGGAGCATAGTCCATCCAGGCTTGTGACTGAGCCTTAACTATCTTGCTACATGACCTCAAGAAAGTCATCTCTTTCTGAACCCCAGTTCCTCATCTCTGCATTTGGTTTCCAAATCCTTTTGTGTTGGGTGATGCTGATGGTTCAGATAGAACTTTCTGCCTAATGTCTAAAGCACAGCAGTTAGCCAAGCTGACTTGGCTTGGACAACTAAGACCATAAGCACAAAACAAGTCAGCGAGATGGTCCCCTGGGGCACATGTTCCCGGGGTTGCATATGCAGATATGTAGCTCATGTTTGGTGCCCACTACCTGCAATGGTCTCTGGGCTGAGAGTTTTAGGTGGCCCAGGGCAACTCCAACAAACCACAGTGTGCAGCAGCGGGTGGGACCTAACCACGCCCCTGGCTAGGAAGCCCCTCGCTGGATGGTGGGTCTGTAGTTGCAGCAAGTCCTCCATATGAGACAATTCACGCTGCAGAGAAAAGGGCTTCTCTGGCTGCAGGAAAGGTGGGACTCCGGAGCCCCCGAGGGGAAGCTCCGGAAAGTACCTTGTCCTGACCATGGCAGACTCAGAGTCTGAACATCCGTAGCCCAGCAGCTGGGTCACAAGTCTTGGCTGGGTCCCCACCGTGGGCCAGGCACTGAGCCAGGTGCTGGGTTCAACAGGAAATGTGGCAGCCTCCACAAGCAGAGCTCACAGTCCAACAGGCCCTTTGCCCTCTGACACGGAGAGTCAGCGGCTTTGTGGCAAACCCACCTGGCAGACGGGTGAGGCTGGCACTAGGTTGGCAATGCAAGTGCCCATCTGAGTCGCTATCTCCATCAGGAACAATGAACCACTGTCCTGGGCTGGTCTCAGCCTAATGATAACCAGTGTTGTGGCTGGACCAGCCTCTCTGATTTTTATTAAGGTTGCCAAATGCCCTCCAGCAATAACCACCCGGAAACAGGAAAAAAAAATGTAGAAAGGTTATTACTTACAGGACCTGGAGATTACAGCATAGCTGGGACCGCACAGTGAGGTCTCTGGTAGAGAGAGAAAGGGACAGTGCATCTCTTTGTATTGGAGGAGGAGGAGGCCAGGATTTCATAGGTTCACTGTGTGCTGCTGAATTTAAAACCTAAGGGTGGGAATTTAAAGCAGGAGAAGAGAAAAAATAAGTGGTCCAAGTAGTTGTTGAAATCAACCAGAGCTCTAACACAAAGGAGCTGCAGTGTTGGGAGGAGGCCCAGCCCTTCCAGGGTTAGTCTGTGGGGCTGGCAATGTGTTTATTGGAGATAACCTTTGAAGTGTATGCCTCAGCGATCAGAGCTTAACTCAGGCACTTGCATCATGCAAAAAAGGAGACAACACAATTGTCAGGGCTTATACTACCACCTGCCCTGTGATGCCCTGTGACGTGAGGCATCAGAGTCAATGATGAGGACATTAACCTCCTGGGTAGCTGATATGTTAAAAGTCAGGGGTAAGGGACCTTGAAACCCAGAAAATACACATCTGAACAGGATCACCGTAGAAAATCCTGTAATTATTATAGAGGCAATAGTCTGAAACTCAGTCGGGAGCCATTGTCCCAAACTTGAAGGATCCCATAATGAAACGAAGTCAGTGATCTGAGGGGCCCCAGAATCTGCTCCAAGATTTGTGTAATATTGTGAACCATTTATACATCTTGGGCATCGTGTGTAAGTAGGTCAGTCTGAATCCATCCTGAGTAGGGAGATTGTTTCATATCTCATCTAACCAGTCTCTTGGTCCTGAGAGTAGGTCAATTCAGTAAAAGAGTAGTATTTCATTTCAGGAGGCAGTGATACCCAAATAAGGTACAGTACAGGTAATCAGGTATTTAATAAGTCATCTGTATGGAAACAAAAAAATGTCAAGAACTCCCTGGCAGTCCAGTAGTTAGGACTTGGCGTTTTCAGTGCCATGATCCTGGGTTCAATCCCTGGTTGAGACACAAAGATCCCACAAGAGGCATGATGTGGCCAAAACAAAAAAAAAGAAAAATCAATGACTGGAGAAGATTATAATCCCAGTTTTTGAGTTCTAAAGGTGCTAGTCAAGATTTCTAGATGTTGGGCTCCAAACATCTTCAGATGGAGTGAGGGCAGACAGAGGCAGTCTGATAGGTTTCTTTGGGTTGCTGAATTTTAGAAGCTTCTTCAGGGCAAGAAACCAAGATCTAACCATCAGACTTTGCCTAGAATACCTGTAAATTTGAATGTGCCTGGTGATCTTTCTGAGTGGCCCACATGGCAACAGGCATGAAGATTGTCCATACAAGAACAGTTGTGATGATCTCTCTGCAGTTTATATTGTGTTAGCCCAGTGTAGCTTGCATGGCTTTGGGAAGAGTGCAATCTTCATTTTCAACAGAAAATGAAATCAGAAGGGTGGGAGAAAAACTGGAAACATCAGTTTGGAGAGTTGTAGCTAGATACTGGAGGAGCCAAGAAGAATTCAGCATCCTGTCCAATTTACAGGTAGAAAACAAGGTCTCAGATGATTAACAGAACTAGAATCCAATGTCCACCACCGTGTGCCATAGTTTCTATTGAAACAATTTTCCTCTGTACAGTCATCCCCGTTTCTATTAAAGAGAGCCACAGAAAGACTAATTTGTTTGCAAATTCAGTCTAGTTTCAGCAAACGTGGTTATTTACACAAGTGCAGCTAGAACAGCGATTGACAGCATGAGCTCTTTGCTGCTTTGCGGAAACCTTTCATAAGGAGCCTCAGACTGAATTTTAGAAGCTTCTTCAGGGCAAGAAACCAAGATCTAACCATCAGACTTTGCCTAGAATACCTGTAAATTTGGGTAAATTCCTCTCTTCTCAAAGTGCCCAAAATATCTTCTGATTCCTGTACCTGCCAGGAAGTAGCCTTCCTTACTCTCCTGATAAGACTGCTGGGAACCCTGTAGTCAAGGTAACAGACCAATTTTTCCAAGGGTCCTTATTGGCTCCATGAAGTTCCTTAAGCAATCTGGTCATATCAGAGTCTCTCTCTCTATCTATCTATATATATATCTCAAATATGACAATCCAGTCAAAGCCTTGTTAATAACCAGTATTTCCAATCATGTTCTGTTACAAGAACAGAGTCTCACTGAGCTTATGCAAATAACTATATTGCCATCTTGAGAAGAAGAATACTCATAGAGTGAATTCTAGAAGGATCAGGTAGGGAGAAACAGCAATTATTTCATTTTTGTTCACAAAGGTGTACTTCCCCAAATTGCTGTAAGTCATTGTTAGCTTTAGAGAACAATTTTCCTTAAACGTGGAAACAAAGTTTAATAACTGCCAAACAAAAGTCATAAAAAAGTATAATCACCCTCATCAGTTCATTCAGTCCTATGCAGTTGATCACTGATCTTGATCTTTTGTTAGCAGTTTCATAAATCCAGTTTTTCCTTAGAGTTCTGTAAATCCTTGCCCATTCAGTGGTATGATTTAAAAGTTATCAAAAATCTGTACTTGTCAGACTCCTGTCCGTGAATCTGAAGATGCAGCACTTTTGCAAAGGCATCAGAGTAAAGCAACAATTATAAATAACAAAAGAAATGACACTTTTTATGCCCACGGTTGAAGATCTGATGAGAGTTCATTATGATGAAGTTGACAAGGGAAATTTTGTTATTCTGTGACACACAACATTTTAAGATAACTGGAGTTATGATGGATAACATTACATATCAGAATTTCAGGAATTCCATATGATTTCTTGAATATTGTATTAACAAAATATATCCATTTGAGGATATCCGTAAAGAAGACATAGCATTATTTCCTACTTGATAATATTTCCCATGTGATTTAACATATCAAATAAGCCTAATTAGTTTAGTGCCTCTCTTTTTATTAGGAAAGAGAAGGATATATTGAGATGTTCCAAGGATCCTCTGGAAAACCCCAAAGTTACTTCCAGATCAAAAAGACTTCATTTAGAATTTGACTTGGAGAAGTCTGTCAAAAATATCAAAGATTTTCAACACTTGATTACAAAGAACCACAGATCAGTATTTCTAAAAATGCTTAATTATCTACTTAGCTGAAGTGACAAAGGATTTTAAAAGCAAATACAGAAGGTTCCATAGTTGTGAGCAAAAGTTAGCTGTTTTGGTATTGAGAAGACTGTTTTCTAGGTAATTAAAGATCCAATTAAGACAACATGAAGCTCAGGAGATTATTCTGATAAAACACAAAATCTTTGCTTTCTAGCCAGATTACTTAAAAAGTAAAGAATAACTTTTCATACTTCTAATAGGAGCAGATCAATACTCCAAGAAAATGTATCCTTTTAGCAAATGAAAGAAAATTACATAAGAACATTATTGATATTAGTTTATTTTTTTAAAAGCCTCTTATAATAACAACCCAATTTTAGCCAACTTGACCACACAAAAAAATTCTTTTTCTCTCTTCTGCTGCTGCTGCTGCTAAGTCGCTTCAGTCGTGTCCGACTCTGTGCGACCCCAGAGACGGCAGCCCACTCGGCTCCCCAGTCCCTCGGATTCTCCAGGCAAGAACACTGGAGTGGGTTGCCATTTCCTTCTCCTTTTCTCTCTTCTAACAATATGATTAAACTATCTATAAAATCTTCATTAGACATAGACAAAGTCAGCCATCATCCCCATCATAATTTTTTTTGTAATAAAAATAACATGGATTTCTTTGGCTAGTAAACACTGGAAAAGTTGTCTATCTGCAGTATATTTAACGCTGTTAACTCTGAAGATATACCTATTTTAATTAAAGCAAATTTAGGCTAGCTTTTATTTACCAAAGGTTATCCCAGATCACGTGAACTTGAAAAACATTTGGATTAGTTTCTGTATTTCTGAATGTTTGGAGTAGCTAATCCATAAGTGCTTATTTTTAAGCCACTTAAACAGAGCTCTTTTACACTTTAACTTTGGCTATACCATTCAGAGATAGAAAAAAAATCACATATTCATCCAGAGATTACAAAAACACACAGACCCTGAGACCCTACAGCTTCCTTTCCAGAACTTTAGTCATGAATCAGGTACAATATAAAGCTCACTTTTTTATAAATAACATTTGACTCCACATTGTGTCTGGCAGACAGAACAAGTTAAAGTTACGTGCTTCAGCACCTAATGCTTTCCACCAATATTTGTGGAGATGACTTAAGATCTGTATTTGTTCCTGACAAGTAATCTTAAGGAGGCTGTGCACTAGAGTTTAAGAGAGCTTTTATAGCAGTTTGTATTTTGAAAGGTCCCTTTCTTTTTTTTTTTTTTTTTTCTTCATCCTCAGGCATTATAGGCAGAGTTTTAGTTACCTCCTGGGGTGCTTCCATTTCGAAGATTTAATCTTCAGGGGACAGAGAAAGAATGTAAATTTTCTTCTAGGAGTTCTAGTCCCTTCTGTCTGGTTTTTGCAGTTCCAGTAAAATGTTGTAGTACTGCCCTGTAATTAGGGTAGTGCTCTATTAAAATAATTCCCTGGGTCAAATGGGGCCTCTTTGGAGTTGGAAATGAAGAGGGGGTCATCTGGATAACCACAGCTGTGGAAATGGTAAACCCACTAGATCAGGCCAGTTTTGTGCAGCAGGAGATGGGCCTCATCTTAATGTTTTCCATTCACTGTGAGCCTTAGCAGTGATCACTGTGATGGAAGGATGCAACCTCGCCAAGAATAAACATCCAGAAGAGGAGGGGCCCTGGTGGAGTATCAGTGGTCTAGGGTCCTCTGTCTTCCCAGCTCCCTCTTTCTTATCCAAGATGGCTAGATAACCCTTTTCAGCTTTTCCCTTAAGGGGTGCATTAAAGGGTGTGTTTCTTAGTTCTGCCTTGTTCAAGGGAAAGCCCAGGGAGCTGAAGATCTTGGAGGAAATGAGAATATAGCCCAGATGGATCTTTAAGAAAAAGTATGGATTTTAGGGTCTTTAGAGATATTGGCCAGTTGATACATTTTGGCAGCCTTGAATAACAACAATTGAGGGCCTATAACAAACAAATCAACCCTCTCAAATAGCCAATTAGCTCCTTTCTTTCCGTCCTACTGCATAAAATATTTAAGAAAAATTTGAATTTCATTTAAGGTATAGTTTTTCATCTCAGTTTCTGCTTCTTGATTTTCTCCTATTATCTTTATCCAAAGTGGGTTACAGGAAAAGTTTGGATGGCACCACTGTGAACCGTCTTCACAGCTGGCCACCTCCCTTCCCAGGGTGTTCCAAGAGACCTCTTCGGGATTGAGGTCTGCGTCCACTCACATGATGTGTGCAGGGTCTTTGGGAAAAGCCCTCAGGCCCTTGGAGTGTGATATCAGAGACTTGGCATGTTGTTATGCCCCCCAGGATGCTTCCATGGGGTTTTGCATTTATCAAGAAACCCCCTCAGGGTTCTTAGGAGATGCTGACATCAGATATTTAAGACATTTATATTTGTCCATTAATTCTTTTAGTAACATCACACCAGGGACAGGAGCCACAATACCCCATTGGGTCAGGGATGAAGAATGACAGCGATGAGTGGAGCTTGGACCATGGAGACCGCAGATCTCTGTTACATCTTGCGTCTGGTGGTCCACTGGTCTCCAGTTGCAAGGCTGTTTCACTTTTCTGGCACAACGACCAACTCTATGGTTGCAGGCGGAGGTCTCCTATCCTGCCATGTGCAGGAATATTTCTCTCATGCCTTTATCCCGGAACCTCTCCTTGGGCAGTGACATAGCCTTGTGATCCAATTCACTGTCCTTAACTCTGCCCTCAAGGCGTGGAGGACCTTTTGTTGTTGTTTAGTCACTAACTTGTGTCTGACTCATTTTCCATCCCGTGGACTGTAGCCCGCCAGGTTCCTCTGTCCATGGGATTTCCCAGGCAAGAATACAGGGGTGGGTTGCCATTTCCTTCTCCAGGTGATCTTTCCAAGCCAGGGATCTAACCCACCTAGAGGACCTTCATACACATTAATTGTCAATTAAGGCCTTTATTGGACCATAAAGAAAGCTGAGTGTCGAAGAATTGATGCTTTTGTCTTGTGGTGCTGGAGAAGACTCTTGAGAGTCCCTTGGACTGCGAGGAGATCAAACCAGTCAATCCTAAAGGAAATCAACCCTGAATATTTATTGGAAGGACTGATGCTGAAGCTGAAGCTCTAATACTTTGACTACTTGATGCGAAGAGCTGACTCGTTAGAAAAGACCCTGATTCTGGGAAAGATTGAAGGCAGGAGTAGAAGGGGATGACAGGATGAAATGGTTGGATGGCATCACTGACTCAATGGACATGCGTTTGAGCAGGCTTCGGGAGATGGTGAAGGACAGGGAAGCCTGGCGTGCCTCAGTCCATGGGGTTGCAAAGAGTCAGAGCAACTAAACAACAAGGCCTTTATAATCAGTGGTCTCAGTGGCTAGTAAGAGCCTATGGCCTTGATCACACTGCTCTGGGAAGACTGTTGGATTATCAAGGCAGGCGTGACCTTTTGGGTTGGATCTTCCCCAGTGGCTCGCAGTAAAGAATCCGCCTGCAATCGGAAGATGCAACAGGAGCTGCGGGTTCGAGTCCTGGGTCGGAAAGAGCCACCGAAGAAGGAAATGGCAATCCATTCCAGTATTCTTCCCTGGAAAATCCCGTGGCCAGAGGAGCCTGGTGGGCTATATATAGTCCATGGGGTTGCAGAAGAGTCGGACACGGATTGGTGATTAAACAACAACAATCACAGCAATGTGCGAAAGCACACCGCAGTGAGACAGAGTCCTTTCCCAGACGCTCACACCCACCTGAATTAGGCGGTTAGTAAGCAAGCTGCAGGTCAAGGGCCTCCTCGCCATGGGCAGCAAGGGAGATTGTGCAGTCCTGCCTAATACACCAATTGTTACGTTCCTCTCAGTCTATCGATAACCATGTCATGGTCGGACCAGCCTTCCTGGTTCTTATTACGATTTCAAGATGACCTTCAGCAGTAACTCTCAGGAAACTTTGAAAAAAGTAAAGGTTTATTACTTACAGGACCTGGAATTTACACAGCCCACCTAGGCCACACACAGGGGTCACGGGTAGAGAGAGAGAGATGGTGCATGGGCCTGGGGTTCTGCTTTTATTGGGGTGGGGGTGCACTAAGGTTTCGTAAGCTCAGTCTTCATTGGTGAATTTAAAATATACGGGCCAGAATTTAAAGCATGGAGAGACAAAAAAGAAGTAGCCCAAGTGGTCGGTTATTGAAATCAATCCAGAGCTCAAAAACAAAGGGGCCTCAGTACTGGAGGTGGCCTGGCTCTTTATCTAGTCCTGTGACTGGCAGGGTATTTATAGGAAGTAGTCTGCCTTTGAAATGGATGCCGCTTTGAAGTGGATGTCTCAGCAATCAAAGCTTAAGTCAGGCACTCGCATCACAAAAGAAAAAAAGAAAGAAAGAAAACCCAACTGTCAGGACTTACAGTCCATTTAAGCCCCAGATCCTACCCTTTCGTTTGCTGTCAGGCCTGTCTTTTCCAGCAGCACCCACCCCACCCTACCTGGAGCTTGGGACTTAGGAATGTGGTAAAGCCACTTCTCATTTCCTTTGCCCTCTAAAAGCCTCTCGATCCTGGGCAACATCCTCTCCCTCTCTGAGCCTCTGTATCCCAGCTCAGCCCCGGAGACAGTACATCAGGACCCTCGCGGCTCTGGCTGGAGTCAGGCAGACCTGGTTCTTTCTCTTCCTTACTCCTTGGCTGTGGGACTAACTCACACCCACCTCAGTATTTCTGTCTTTCAAGTGAGCAACACCTCTGGGACCGTGGGGGGGAATTGCTTCCCAAGAAAGGGCTTGTGCCTGGACCTTCCAGAGGAAGGTGAGGAATTCAGAGAGCGGTGGGCAGCCAAGTCCAACCCTGCCTGACTGCTGTGTCTCCTCCACAGGTGGAGTTTGCCATCAGCCGGGTCCAGATGAATTTTCTGCACCTGCTAAGCTCTGAGGTGACACAGCAGATCACCATCCACTGCCTTAACATGACCGTGTGGCAGGAGGGCACCGGGCAGACCCCAGCTAAGCAGGCTGTGCGCTTCCGGGCCTGGAACGGGCAGATCTTTGAGGCCGGGGGTCAGTTCAGTCCAGAAGTGTCCATGGATGGCTGCAAGGTAACTCTTGGGGCCCCTCATAGGCCCCTCATGCACAGACAGGTGTAAAAACATGTTCTTATATATAACAGTTTCATACTATACTATATTAGTATACTATGCTATAATTTATACTATACTATGATATATATTAGTATAATTTTATACTATAATATATATAAGTATGCATATAATTTTTATCTTTGTGTAATAATTTTTTATAGCAGTTTTATAAAATTGCTTCCATCCTCTTTCCTCCCCGGGAAACTTTCAAGGGAAGGTCTGGGCTGGTAGATTGGTACTTATTTGCAAGGCTACTTATAGAAGGATATATTTCTACTCTTCTCTCTGCCCCCTGCCCTCCAGTTAATTTCTTTCTCTTAACCTGCTTGTTTTCCAAGGCTTAAACCAGGCTGGGTTGTAATTGAAGAGGGTGACAGAAAGTCATCCAAAAAAGCAGTCTCACAATATTAAACAAACCCAGTAATGCACAGTGTTACTGAGGATGTGGGGAAACCCAACACTCTCACACAAAGCTATTTGGAAAAATTAAAAATAAATTGGTAGAGGTTTTCAGGGCAGCAGCCACATATATATCTCCAATATGTATCCAGAGCCTTACAAATGTACCTATCCTTTGATCCAGCAAATCCATTGATACTTCTGGAATTTGTTATAAGGTCACAATGTGCACAAGTTTAGCTACAATGATATTCATGACAGCTTTACATACAGGAATCAAAATAGTGGAAGCAATCTAAATGGACGCAAACAGGTCATTGTGACAGTGAAATGCCATGTGGACATTAAAAACTGTGAGGAAAGATGATGAAAGAGAGAACTTTCCTGGTGGTCCAGTGGTTAAGAATCCACCTGCCAGTGCAGGGGACACAGGTTCGATTCCTGGTCCGGGAAGGTCCCACATGTCTCAGAGCAGCTGAGCCCGTGCACCACAGGTACTGAGGCCTGGGCACCCTAGAGTCTATGCTCTGCAACAGGAGAAGCCGTGGCAATGAGAAGCCTGTGCAATGTAACTAGAGAGTAGTCCCGGCTCGTTGCAACTAGAGAAAGCCCTCGCACAGCAAAAAAAAACAAACCCAGTTCAGCCAAAAAAAAATAAATATTTTAAAAAGAAGAAGAAAGATGATGTGGAAAGGCACGCGATACATAATGAGGACCATGGTGGATATGTGTGTACCCCTTTCCCTCTACCCTCAGATCCAGGATGGCCGCTGGCATCAGACGCTCTTCACCTTCCGGACCCAGGACCCCCAGCAGCTGCCCATTGTCGGCGTGGACAATCTCCCTCCTGCCTCATCAGGGAAGCAGTACCGCCTCGAAGTTGGACCTGCATGCTTCCTCTGACCTCTGACCTCCTGGCTCCTCTAGGCCTCGAGGAGGAGGGAAGAGGAGAAAGAGGCAAAGGGAGGGTACCTAGCGGTAGGTGGGCCCAGGAAACGCAGCTCACCTGCCGTGGGATACTTGAGCAGACCCCAGCTGTTGTCTGCCCAGTGGAAGAGGCTGAAGGGTAGCAGGACACACGGGGTGTCCTTGGGAACAGCTGATCCCAACTCAGCCCCAAGCACCAACCAAAGAGCCGGCCAGAGCAAGCTGGGCCTGCAACCCGCCTGAGCCCCACAGCCTGTCTCCCAGCTCCGTGGCCACCCCCTTCCCTGCCCAGCTTCCTGCCCAAAGAGCCCCACCTTCCAGCCAGCTTGAGAGAAGGGGGCATCTTGTCAGCTGGTCCCTGCCGGGGAGCTTTGATGTGCAATATTAGAGAGGAGACATGAAAAAAGGAGAAAAGGAAAGAAAGAAGTATATATATTTTATTTAAACAAACACAAAGGAGGTGCGTTACTATTTTTGTTTTTTTTTTCATCTGAGAAAGAGGTGAGAAGGGGAGAGAGCAGCCAGGGGGTGGGAAGCGACGGATGCAGAGAGGGAGAGGTGGGATCCTCGGGGCTGGGGGTGTCCACGTCTGCTACCTCCCACTGTGAAATCGCTGGTGCTCACAATTGTCTTGTAGTGTATGTGATTTTTTTAAGGAAAAAACAAAACAACTCTATTTAAGATTCTGAAGGTGCTACCATTTTGCCACAGACTTTGAAGAAACGTTTAGATGTGGGGTATCATCCACGTTTTTCTCTCTCCTCCAAATGACAAAGTTCGGGGAATTTCTAAAATTTTCCTAGTGTCACCCTTGTGCTCATCAGGTAATCTGTTAAGGAGGTGGGAAAAGAAGGTAAAAGTTAAAAAAAAAAAAAAAAAGGCAAAGCAAAAAAACAAAAAACAAGCAGAAATAGAAGTAGGAAAGATTTACCTTTTAACTTATGGACTTTAAAATGCTTGTCCTCTGAAGGCAGGGGGAGGCCTGAGCATGAAGGATCTTATTTTGGCCTTTCTTGGTCTTGGAGGGAAGTTAGCTTATCTTGGATGGCGGGATCTAGACTTGGGAGTCCTGACCTTGAGTTTTGACCTTGCAGAAACCAGTGAGGAGAAGGGCACAGGTCAGGACTGGCCTTGGAGGTGGAATGTAAATACGGACCCATCTCATGAAGGCACAGACCATCTCCTAAGGTCTTCCATTCTGGAGCCTATCCTTCCAAGATAACAGTCATCACTCTTGCTTTTTCACTGTCATTCAATTCTGTAGAAACCCAGTGTTGCTAACTCCAAGTGTAAATGTGGGCGCAGGAGAAAGGCTTGTTGTGGGAATCTCAGAGTTCAGCATGGCAGGGCTCACCAGGGTAATTGAACTGTCCTGTATCAGTGAACCAGTCAGCATCCAGGTTGGATTTTTGAGGTCATTTTAACTATGGAATTATTTTTATAGAAGGGGAAATTTTATGTGAAAGTCTGTTTGTGTCTCTCTCTTTTTCTTTCTAAAGTTGTGTCTCTTTGGGAATTAGGTTTGATTTTCCTTATTTAATACCTCACTCTGGACCACCCTCCCCTACCCCCACTTCCTGCCTCCCTGCCCCGCCCACCGCCCCCCTGCTCCCGGAAGTGCGTTTTTTGTAGCAGCTCGGGCCTCATCTCAGCGCTCGGGCTCCCAGGCCGCCAGTCTTCACCTGGCCTCCGTCCCGGCGTCTGTCTTGTTCTCGGGTTTCTCTGCTGTCCTCGTTCACGTCTCTGTCCACATGTCAATGTGTTAAAACCCAAGTGGGTTCTGTTTCTCCCTTCTGGATTTTAAATAAATATTTAAAACTGAGGCAATGGAATGACGCGCCTGTGGCTGTGTGCTTCTTTGAAGAGACTGGAGGGAAGTTTCTGGCATGGCTGAGGGTTGCAGGAGGTGTGGAGGGGTGGTGGGGTGCCCTGTCTATGCAGCTTCCCCCCAAGGAGAGGGGACAGGGAGAGAGATGGTGCCTCAGAGTGAGAGGGCCTAAAGATGAGGGATTCGGGTCCTGCAGGGTCCCGCTGGGGTCTTAGGGCTGCTGTAACAGTACCACAACCTGGTGCCTTAGAAGAGCAGAAAGGGGCTTGAGGATAAGCCGCCATCATGAACAACACAGCAACCATCCGCACCAGGAAGTTCATGAACAACCGGCTGCTTCAGGGGAAAGGCATGGTCATCGACGTGCTTCACCCTGAAAAGACAACAGTACCTAAAACAGAAAATGTGGGAAACTGGCCAAAATGTACAAGACCACACCAGATGTCATCTTTGTGTCTGAATTCAGAACCCATTTTGATGGTGGCCAGACGATAGTGTTGGAGAAGACTCCTGAGAGTATCTCTTGGCTTTGGCGTGATTTACGATTCCTTGGATTATGTGAAGAAGAAGGAGTCCAAGCAGAGCATTGAGAGACATGGCCTGTATGAGAAGAAAAAGACCTCAAGGAAACAGCAAAAGGAACACAAGAACAGAATGAAGAAAGTTCAGTTCAGTCGCTCAGTCGTGTCCACTCTTTGTGACCCCATGGACTACAGCACGCCAGACCTCCCTGTCCCTCACCAACTCCCGGAGTTTACCCAGACTCAAGTCCATTGAGTCAGTGATGCCATCCAACCATCTCATCCTCTGTCATCCCCTTCTCCTCCTGCCTTCAATCTTTCCCGGCATCAGGGTCTTTGCAAATGAGTCAGTTCTTTGCACCAGGTGGCCAAAGTATTGGAGTTTCAGTTTCAGCATCAGTCTTTCCAATGAATATTCAGGACTGATCTCCTTTAGGATGGACAGGTTGGATCTCCTTGCAGTCCAAGGGACTCTCAAGAGTCTTCTCCAACACTACAGTTCAAAAACATCACTTCTTTGGCGCTCAGCTTTCTTTATAGTCCAACTCTTACATCCATACATGACTACTGGAAAAACCATAACTTTGACTAGACAGACCTTTTTCGGTAATGTCTCTGCTTTTTAATATGCTGTCTAGGTTGGTCATAGCTTTTCTTCCAAGGAGCAGGCGTTTTTTAATTTCATGGCTGCAGTCACCATCTGCAGTGGTTTTGGAGCCCCCCAACAAAGTCTCACTATTTCCACTGTTTACCCATCTATTTTCCATGAAGTGATGGGACCGGATGCCATGATCTTAGTTTTCTAAATGTTGAATTTTAAGCCAAGTTTTTTACTCTCCTCTTTCACTTTCATCAAGAAGATTTTTAGTTCTTTGTTGCTTTCTGCCCTAAGGGTGGTGTCATCTGCATGTCTGAGGTTATTGATATTTCTCCCGGCAATCTTGATTCCAGCCTGTGCTTCATCCAGCCCAGTATTTCTCATGATGTACTCTGCATATAAGTTAAATAAGCAGGATGACAATATACAGCCTTGCTGTACTCCTTTCCTAATTTGGAACCAATCTTTTGTTCCATATCAAGTTCTAACTGTTGCTTTCTGACCTGCATACAGGTTTCTCAAGAGGCAGGTCAGGTGGTCTGGTATTCCCAACTCTATCAGAATTTTCCACAGTTTATTGTGATCCACACAGTCAAAGACTTTGGCATAGTCAATAAAGCAGAAGTAGATGTTTTTCTGGAACTCTCTTGCTTTTTTGATGATCCAGGAGATGTTGGCAATTTGATCTCTGGTTCCTCTGCTTTTTCTAAATCCAGCTTGAACATCTGGAAGTTCATGGCTCACGTACTGTTGAAGCATGCCCCTGGAAAATCTCTATGGATATTTTGTGTAAATGGGATCTTAGTGGTATCTGACCTTTTGTGAATGAATGCTTTCATGCAACATAATGTTTTCAAGTTTCATACTTATAGCATGGATCAAGACTGCATTCTTTTTCACAGCTGCATAGTATTTCCTTGTGTGGATAGACCAAATTCTATTCATCCATTGATAACCTGTGGGTTGTTTCCATCTTTTGGTGATTGCTAGTAGTGCTTCAATGTGAACAATTCTTACCTGTGAGATTCTTGAGAGCAGCCCTCACAGCACCTGCTTTGGAAGAAGCGAGTGAGAACCTGGCGGAGAGAGTTAGCCAGAGTCAGTGAATAAATATACAGGACACACAGATAAATTTGAATTTCAGATAAACAGTAAGTATGTTTTTAGCATAAGTATGTCCCATTCAGGATTTCCCAGGTGGCTCTAGTGGTGAAGAATCCTCCTGCCATTGCAGGAGGCACAAGAGATGAGGGTTCAATCCCTGGCTCAGGAAGATCCCTTGGAGTTGGAAATGGCAACCTGTTCCAGTACTCTTGCCTGGAAAATTCCATGAACAGAGGAGCCTGATGGGCTACAGTCCATGGGGTTCCAAAGAGTCAGACATGACTAAGTGACTGAGCACACACACACGCATGCACACACACACATCCCATTCAGGATCTGGGACATAGTTATACCTGCCAGACCTGAAACCCATATCTCCTGACTCAGTTCAGAGTACTTTCTTCTTTAGCTTGTTCCTCCTTTCCTGGGATGTTGAAGAAATCAGAACATTTCTGCCCTTCTCATTTACAAGAAAGAACAAATCATGAGAAGTTGAGCTCATATCCAGGATTTTATGTTTTAAAGACTACCCGTAAGGTTCTAGGTCATCAGTCCACAGCTGGGTCTTCTCTACCCTCCCCATCCTGGCATCTAGCCCAGACTTTGAGCCCCTGGAGTCACTGTCCTGCGGTGACTCCAAGACTTCCATCCATGGAGCCCAGGATTTGTGATCTGGAAGGGCCTGGAGATTTTCACGTCCTAGATACACTCTCCTGTTTGACAAAGAGGTACCCCATGATTCAGTTAAATTGACATAAAATGAATCATCACAAGCTAAGGCTAAGAGAGAATGAATAAAGGTTGGTCAGACAGGGAAAGGCATTGGGAGGAGAGGGAACAGTTAAGGCCTGGAAGTAAAGAAGCACTGTGTATCTGGGGAGTAGCAAGGAGTCCCAGGAGGCACTAGTGGTAAAGACCCTGCTTGCCCATGCAGGAGACATAAAAGACACAGGTTCAATCCCAGGGTCAGGAAGATCCCCTGGAGGAGTGCTTGGCAACCCACTCCAGTATTCTTGCCTGGAGAATCCCGTGAACAGAGGAGTCTGGAGAGCTACAGTCCATAGGGTTGCAGAGAGTCAGACACGACTGAAGCGACTTAGCACGCTTGCATACAAGTAATTCAAAGTGGTACCGGAGGGTCAGGGGAAGCCTGGGGTGTTGGGGTGGGAATAGGACAAGCCGCAGGTCTGTACAGAAGAGCAGGGTTGGCGTCGGCTGGATGGGGTCTGTGCTGTGATGGGGCACTCGAGTGGAGCAGTCCAGGGGGAACTGACCGGACTGAGAGGACGGGTCAGAGGCGTGCAGCCTAGTCTGTGTTCCGGAGAGTCATCAGCCGTGAAGACGCGAAAGGTGAGAGAGGCGGGAAGAAGGGCCAGAGGGAAAAGAGAAGAGGCGTTACGCTAAAGCCACGATGCTCAGCGCCCTCGGCACAGGCTCCCTTCCAGGAGGCCTCTGTGACCTGACCGGGGAAGCCAGTGAAACGGGGCCAGCTTGTTCCCAGCAAGGGCAGGTAGAAAGTGTCAGGGACAGAAGACAGCTCTTCCCGACACAGCTAAGGAGGGCATCCCCAGGGGAAAGCCCAGGCCTGCGTTCCCTCTGTCCTCAGGGAATCAAGGACAGCCATATTGCACAATGACCAGCAGCCTGGAGCTGGGTAAGTGAGGGAGGGATGGGAGAGAAGGGGTGGAGGCTGGCAGGTGGATTCCGGTCTCAACTTGCAGGTGGCCCTGGGCAAGTCATTCTCTCTGGGCCTCTGTTTTTCCCCAGCAAAAAGGAGGTGACATGTCTTTCCCTGCTTGCCAACCACAGACCAGGTGATTGCTCTCTTAATACAATAGTTGGATGAACCAGGTGAAGTGGAATTATATTCGACTTTTTTTTTTTAATCTCCAAAGTCCACAGTTTCCATATGGTTCAACCCCTAATAACACCTTTCAAAATAACAGCGGTTACACTTTCTTGCACACTTTCTGTGAACCAGGAGCCTTGTGGAACGTGACCCGTGTTCATCTCACGCACCGTCTCAGAGACACACGATATTGCCCTGGCTCTTCCAACGAGGGAACTGAAGTCCAAAGAGGTTACAGAAGTTGCACAAGATACCAAAACAGGATCTGGACTTAGGCAAATATTTTGGGGATATTTCCTCAGTCCAGACACGAAGTTCTTAATTCAGACTGTTTGCTCTGCTGGTATATTCTTGTGGTGGCTCGTGCAGAAGATCACATATTAGTTGTCAGAGACGGAGCTCAGCCGTGGCTTGTATAAAACGGCCAGAAATACATATAAAGTGGTTTTCTTAGGAAGTGAATCATTTCAGAGTGGTGCCTTTCCCTGGTTATCGAAACCTCGCCTTTTCACCGTGTCACCTGAACCCTCTGTGTGTATGCTAGTCACTAAGTTGTGCTCGACTCTTTGCGACCCCATGGAGTGTGGCCTCCAGGCTCCTCTGTCCATGGGATTTTTCAGGCAAGAATACTGGCGTGAATTGCCAGTTTCTTCTCCAGGGCACCTTCCTGACCCAGGTCCCTCATTTTTCTCATGTATCTAATGCGGGGTGAGGAGCTATTTCGTGAATCTGATAGAGACATATTTTTGCATGTTGGTATCTTGAGAAGGGGGATGTAACTTGCTATCAACTGAAATATTTATATAATGCAGGAGTCTGTCTTTCCTTCCTCACCACCCCACTTCTCATTAAGCAGATGGTGATGATTATTATAATAGGAGAACCCTTAGAAGCAAGTTTATTTCATCTAATATTTAGTTCATCTAAATGTGAACAGATTGAATGTGCATAACAATCCAATGAGTAAAATTTATTACTATTATCCCCACTTTACAGCTAGGGAGATTGAGGTAAGAGAAGTTAGATAACTTGCCCAAGGTCACACAGTAAGCAAGTGGTAAAACTAGGACATCTGGTCCCATAACTTCGTGGCAAATAGAAGGGGAAAAGTTGGAAGCAGTGACAGATTTCCTCTTCCTGGGCTCTGAAATCACTGTGGTTGGTGACTGCTGCCATGAAATTAGAAGATGGTTGCTTCTTGTCAAGAAAGCTATGACAAACCTAGACAGTGTGTTAAAAGCAAAGACATCACTTTGCCAACAAAGGTCCATATAGTCAAGGCTGTGGTCTTTTAAGTGGTCATGTATGGATGTGAGAGCTGGACCATAAAGAAGGCTGAGCACCATAGAAATGATGCTTTCAAACTGTGGTGCTGGAAAAGACTCTTGAGAATCCTTTGGACAGCAAGATCAAACCAGTCAATCTTAAAGGATCAACCCCGAATACTCTTTGGAAGAACTGATGCTGAAGCTGAAGCTCCAGTAGTTTGGCCACCTGATGCAAACAACTAACTCACTGGAAAAGACCCTGAAGCTGGGAAAGATTGAAGGCAAAAGGAGAAGTGGGCAACAGAGGGTGAGATGGTTGGATGACATCACTGATTCAGTGGGCATGAACTTGGGCAAACTCCGGGAGATAATGAGGGCTGGGAAAGCCTGGCAGGCTGCAGTCCACGGGGTCACAAAGAGTCAGCCGTGACTTAGCAATTGAACAGCAACAAAACCAGGACAACTCCTTTACCAGCAGCCTACCCTGCTCTGATTGCTTTTCTGTCTCTTTCCTGCCAAACTTTTCTTGACATTGTGCCAGGGACAGATGGAAGGGCAGGCTGGGGAGGGCTGCTGAAGACCTCAGTTCATGGAGGTTCCAAACCATCCTTGAAATGTATTAATAAAAAGGTGGAGAAAATTGTACTGTGTGAGGATGAGAGCTGGATGTGCTTGGAGAAACTACTTGGATGGCCTCTTGGGAGGAGAGTGAGACACACCCCTGCCTGCCACAAGGGGCAGCCTGGGAGTGAGAAGGGTGAGGATCACACCCCTTCCCAGGGGAGGCACTCCACTTACTCCCCGGAAGGGAAATTTTCATTTCTCTCTCCACTGCTCACATACTTATGGCCACAAAGTGTGTGGATTTTCTCCCACACCAAGCAGTTCTCTGACTTTCCAGACACCAACTGTGTGTACTTAGTCGCTCAGTCGTGTCCGACTCTTTGCAACCCCATGGGCTGTAGCCCTCCAGGCTCCTCTCTCCATGGGATTCTCCAGGCAAGAATACTGCAGTGGGTGGCCATGTCCTCCAGGAGATCTTCCTGACTCAGGGATTGAACCCATGTCCCCTGAGTTTCCTGCACTGGCAGGTGGGTTCTTTACCACTGTGCACTTGGGAAGCCCAAGACACCAACTGGGTATCCTACAGTTCAGTTCCGTTCTGATACTGTTATGGAACCAAACTTGGGTCTACTTGCCATATACACAGCAAAGCCGGTCTACTGACGCTGGGTTGTGGTGAGGCAAAGTCCAGCATTTACTGCAGGCACCAAGCAAGAGGAACGGGCAACTCATGCTCAAAAGACTAGAACTCCCCCACGGCGTTCTGCAAGGGTTTTAAAAGAAAGTGTTAGGGGAGAGGGTCCTAGGATGCGAGATCAGTTCGTGGGCCTCCTTCTGATTTGTTGGTGGTGGGGTAACAGGGGGATATTTCAGAAATCTTGATCATCAACCTTCTGGTTTCAACTAGTCTAGGGTCTACATGCTTGTGGTCAGCATGACATCCCCATCCTCCACCAGGGTACAGGGCTTAGTTTCTGCAGAACAACTCAAAGGTAACCATCAAATTGCTATCTAAATCCCTTCCGGAGGGACTAGGAGTCCTGCATCTATATTGTCCTACTTATTGACCGCTTAAGCCTGCTCTTTGGAACTCAAGGAAAGGCTTAGAAAGGTACAAAGACCTTGCAGGGTCCTGCTGAGTTTCAATCTCCCCTTTTCTTTGATACCCCTCTATTATGAGGGAAACAGGGGTTGAACAAGAAAGGAAATAAAAGTTTGGATAGATAGATTCATCATAAACTCAGTAAGGACACTTGGATTGATTTAGGGGACTCGGTTTCAACACTAATCAGGGTGAGCATCAGATCCTGCAGGTTAAAGGCTCAGACTCACAAGACTGTCCCCGTCGCAGTGACAGTCACAAGTCCCGGTTGTCCCCTGTGCCTCCAACTCACCAGCTCTAAATCACAGACTCCCATAACCCCTTCTTTGGGTTTGACCATTTATTAGAACAGCTCACAGAATTCAGAAGATCATTTACTTACTAGATTACCAGTTTAGTATAAAAAGATGCAATTCAGGAATAGTCAGATAGCAGTGATGCCCAGGGCAAGGTATGTGGGAAAGAGCACAGGGCTTCCATGCCTTCTTTGGATCGCCCACCTACCCAGCACCTCCACATGTCCCAACTCCGACTTCACTGATAGCACCCTTACCTGGGCATGGCTGATTAAATCATTGTTCCCCATTAGTGACCAAGTCCACCTCCAGCACCAGTTCCCTTCCCAGAGATGAGGGGGTGGAGCTGAAATTTTCAACCCTCTAATCACAAAGTCGGTCCCCATTCTGAGGGTATCCAGGAGCCCCCAGCCAAGGGACATCTCATTAGTCTACAAAAAGACAAGTATCACTTTGGAGATCCCAGGAGTTTTATGACCTGTGTTACCAGAAATGGAGGCAGAGATCAAGCATGTGCTTCCTATTACAGTCAGTCCCCTGCATACAAATGAGGTCTGTTCAGAGTGTGCCTTTGTAAGTCTGGTATGTTCGTAAGTCCAACAAAGTAAGCCTAGGTACTCAACCAACACAATTGGCTGTATAGCGCTGCACTGTAGTCGGTTTGTATTACTTTTCACACAAATAATACGTTAAAAAAAAAAATGAAGGAAACATTTTTAATCTTACAGCACAGTACCTTGAAAAGTACAGTAATACAGTATGGCAGCTGGCATACAGGGGCTGGCGTCGAGTGAACAGCCAAGAGTTACTTACTGGAGGGCTGAGAAGAGGTGGGAGATGGTAGAGTTGAAGGATCTTAGGAGATTGAGAGCAAGCTGCAATTTCACGCCTGATGCTGATGGAACACAAGAACTTGCAGGTTCATATGCAGGGCGCTTACTGTATATCACACTTGCTGTCTGTGGCTCTGCTTCAGGAGGCATGCAGGTTAGGCCAGAGCTGAATTGCTCTGGGCAAAAGAAAGACCGCATCCTGCCGTTTACTGGCCCTCCCTGTTCACCCTTTGCCCACACAGGGGGTGACCCTAGCATTTCTCCGCACGAACAAATGAAGGCCCAGAGACCACTGTTCTAAATAACTAAACATTATACATCAAAAGCTTTTAAATAAAGCTGACTGTAAAATTAACATTTGGGAAATTTAACCAATGGATTAAGGTTTGTTCAAATGTTTGTAAAGCTATAAATCATTCACCATGCTAGCATTCAACCTCGAACTGCTGATGCCAAGAATCAGATCCATGTCTAACGTGTGTTCAGATCAGATCAGTCGCTCAGTCGTGTCTGACTCCTTGCGACCCCACGAACCGCAGCACGCCAGGCCTCCCTGTCCATCACCAGCTCCTGGAGTTCACTCAAACTCACGTCCATCGAGTCGGTGATGCCATCCAGCCATCTCATCCTCTGTCGTCCCCTTCTCCTCCTGCCCCCAATCCCTCCCAGCATCAGAGTCTTTTCCAATGAGTCAACACTTCACATGAGGTGGCCAAAGTACTGGAGTTTCAGCTTTAGCTTCATTCTTGTGTTACATCTACCTATACATGAATTTAAGAGGAACATGAATGATTTCACATTGCAAAATATTTCTTGGCTACCACATGCAACTGTTGCAAATATTGCCTAGTTCTAATTTAGGAGGGCCTCCCCAACCACAGGTTGCAAAAAAAAAAAAAAACATGGTTTCTCATTACTATTGGGAGGCAAGGGCTAATGTGGTAAGAAAGTATGGCCTTTATGTAGAGAGGGAAGAATGAGAAAGCTAATTAATCTGTCTTTTTCTGTAGTCAGATCCAAGCTCGTACACCCCACACACAGGGAGGTCAAATGGAGACATCAGGGTCTGGAGCAGAGAAAGCTAATCGAGGAGTGCCAACACAGAAAATGGAGACTTAGACCTGCCTCAAGTCCATGTGGTTAGCTGGCCGGGGCACAGGGATTTTAGAGGCAGGAAGGGTGAAAAGGAGAGAGGTGTCGGATGCGTGATCAGCTTGTCACTCTTCTTCTGATTGGTTGGTGGGGAGGTAATAGGCGGTTGTTTCCGAAATCGCCATCATCAGCTTTCTGCTTCCAACTAGTCTGGGGTCTGCGTGCTCATGGTCAGGATGCCATCCCCATCCTCCACCTGGGTACAGGTCTTAGTTTCTGCAGAACAACTGAAAGATAAACATCAAATTGTTATCTACGTCCCTTCCGGAGGGACTAGGAGTCCCGTGTCCATGTCGTCCTAATCATTAACTGCTTGAGCCTGCTCTTTGGAACTCAGAGAAGGCCTAGGAGACATAGCCTTCCTACCACACCCCCCTTTTTTCTTTCTATCAACAAGAATTGGAGGGGTTTTTATTTTACCTGGGAGGGCCTTGCAGGGTCCTGCTAGGTTTCACTACCTCTAAGTCCACTCAGATCTTCCCTGGACTCGGAAGTGGGTCTGAAGTGATGGAGGCATCACTCTGACTCCATCACATGCTCCAGCCACACAGTCCGTCCTAATCCTTCTGCTATCTCCCGTGTCAGCAGGAGCATCACCTTCAAAACCTCGGGATGTTTGGGAAGAGCACGTGGTGTTTCAAGGAGAGAGTACAAGATGGGAAGACTTGTTCCCCTGGGCTCTGAACATGGTTGGCTGTGACAAAAGGCATTTAGGGTTATGGGTCACCCTGTGCCAGTACCAGGCGGCAGATCCCAAGTGACAGAGGTGCTTGTGTGTTGTTGCGTGAACTTGTGTGTGTGTGTGTCCATGTGTGTGTGATATGTGGGGACCTGGAAAGACCTGGGCTCCAGGTAAGAACCTCACTAGCCCCGTCTGATGGTAGCGGTGTGCCCACACAGCGTTCAGCATGTCTTTACATAGTGTCTTGAAACTGCCCACTTCCGTCGTCTCTCACCTGGGCCACTGCATCTGCCCAGCTGCTCTGCCAAGTCCATTCTCCTGTGCTTGTCCTCCGTGTCCCCTGTTCTTCTCACTGCAGGCGGTGAGCTCTCTCTAAAGGGCAAATCTGATATTACCCCTCCACACACACCTCACTTAAAATCTTTCCATTTCTCCCCAGTGCCCTCAGAGGACACTGCAAACTCCTCGGCCTGGCTTCCGTGCTCTGCGGCTTGGGTTCCCACCAAGAGCGCCACCGCCAGCATCAGCCTCCGTCCCTCTGACCCCATCACAGGCTCCAGTCACACAGACTGTCTTGATCCTTCTTGCATCACCCTCTCCCTTACCTGCGCTGTTCCCTCCTGAAGCGCTCCAATCGTGTTTGCAAGAATCCAGTTAGAGCAGTGCAAGGTCAAGACACTTACTGAGCTGATAAAACAGAGAAGGAAGGGAAATTCTAGTTCCGACAAGGGCGTGGGGGGAGAGACTCGTTTCTGCACTGCCGTATCGGCGCAGCATTAAAGGCTGTTAGTGCTTTTTGATTTGTCATGGTTTTGCTTTCTCTCTTTTGGGGGTGAAGTTTTTTTTTTTAATTTAAATCAACTTGATTGAGGTATACTAGGCATACAAAATGGAGAAGGCAATGGCACCCCACTCCAGTACTCTTGCCTGAAAAATCCCATGGACAGGGGAGCCTGGTGGGCTGCAGTCCATGGGGTCGTGAAGAGTCGGACACGACTGAGGAACTTCACTTTCACTTTTCACGTTCATGCATTGGAGAAGGAAATGGCAACCCACTCCAGTGTTCTTGCCTGGAGAGTCCCAGGGATGGGGGAGCCTGGTGGGCTGCCGTCTATGGGGTCACAGAGTCAGACACGACTGAAGCGACTTAGCAGCAACAGCAGAAGCAGGCATACAATAAGGACTTCCCCAGTGGGTCTGTGGTAAAAGAAACCCCTGCAATGCAGGAGTCACTGGAGACGCGGGTTCGATCCCTGGGTGGGGAAGATCCCCTGGAGGAGGGCATGGCAACCCACTCCAGCATTCCTGCCCGGAGAATCGCATAGACAGAGGAACCCGGTGGGCTATGTCCATGGGGTCGCAAAGAATCGGACACAACTGAAGCGACTTAGCATGCACAGCATACAATAAAATTCACACGTTTTCAATTTCCAGTTCAAAGAGTTTCACAAATGTACATATCAATTCGTGTGTAACCACCACCAGAATGAAAATATAGAACATGGTCATCTACTTCAAAAAGTTCTCTCACATCCCTGGGCAAATTGCCAAGGCAACCACTGATCTGATTTCTACCATGATAATTAGTTTTGACTGTTCTAGAACTTCATATAAGTGGACTCACACAGTCTGTGTGCTGTTTTTTTTTTTTTTTTTTTAATGTTTATTTATTTGACTGCATCGAGTGTTAGTTGCAGCAGCTGGGATCTTAATTACAGCATGTGGGATTTTGTGTGCCCTGTGAGCTCGTAGTTGAGGCATGGAGGATCTAGTTCCCTGACCAGGGATGGAACCTGGGCCCCTCATCAGGAGCATGGAGTCTTAGCAACTGGACCACCGGGAAGTCCAGTCCTGAGCTGTTCAGTTTTGGGCGGGGGGGGGCTGCACTGGGTCTTCGTTGCTGTTCACGGGCTTTCTCTAGTTGCCGTGAGCAGGGGCTACCCTTCCCTGCGGCGCGTGGGCTTCTCACTGTTGCAGCGCACAAGCTCTAGAGCGTGAGCTCGGTGGTTGCGGCACACGAGCTCACTTGTCCCACTGCACGTGGGATTTTCCTGGACCAGGGATTGAACCTATGTTCCCTGAATTGGCAGGTGGACTCCCAACCACTGGACCATCAGGAAAGCCTGAGTCTGGTTTCTTTCATTCAGCATGTTTTTGAAATTCATTTATGTTGATGTATATATCCATAGTTCATTCTTTTTTTGTTGCTAAGTATTATTCCATTGTATAAAAATAACAGTTTTTCCATTTTCCTTTGACAGATACCTGAGTTGTTTGTCTTGGGGTTATTTATTTTTATTTATTGGGGGGAGCTTTTAAATATCACTAAAGTCTTGTATTTTTAAAGACATATGCTTTTCTTCCTCTTGAAAGAAATTCGGATGTTCTCTGACATATCTTCAGAGGAAAAATTACAATCTAATAGGCAATTGCATCTCAATAAATTTGGAAAAAAAAAAATAAAATGCTCTAGGTATAAAGAGAGGACATGTTTGGGAAGTTAGAATCCAGAAAGTGAATGAAAGGTTATTCATCCATTCAAACTACAGCTGCTGACTACATTGACACAGGAAAAATTATTCAAATATATGAAATGAATAAGAATACAAAATTGTAATCCTATCATAATAATATTTTTGGAATCTATTTATACAAATAAAGATTTGACTTCATCACATAGAAATGCAAATGAGCAGTGGAATTATTTGTTCCAGGGTTTATACTGAGTGTCTGCTTCTTGCTGGGCACTGTTCCAGGACTGGGTACATAGGGGTAAAAAGAAAGGCAAGCTCCCTGCTCAACCAGCTTGGAGTGGAGAAAACACAGGGACCATTTCCTGTTTTAGATGTTGAGAGGCCAAAATATTCATTCATCTCTCATAACATCTTATGGAAAAACTCGAGTGAACTTTTTGGCCAACCCAATACATTTGCTTCCCTGGTGGCTCAGACGGTAAAGAATCTGCCTGCAGTGCAGGAGACTTGGGTTCGATTCGTGGATTGGGAAGATCCCCAGGAGAAGGGAATGGCTACCCACTCCAGTATTCTGGCCTAGAGAATTCCATGGACTGTATAGTCCACGAAGTCGAAAAAAGTCAGGTACGACTGAGTAACTTTCACTCACTCACTCAGTACTGGAAATAGATACTCAGCTTAGAGGTCCCTTTCTTTTGGAAATGTCCCTGCCTCCAGGATTGAGCTGGGGCCTCTCTGGATCTTTGTTGTTTCACAGTGGTCCCCACACTCATTTGGGATTGATCCCATGGTTGCCCACACCTCCTACCCCTAAATCCCTCCCCGACTCACTCCCGTCCACACCACACTCTCCTGGGAACTCTCTAAGTTGCCTTCAGCACTTGATTTACAGCTGGGTCCTTTAAGAGAGTTGGACTATACAGAAAGCTGCGCGCTGAAGAATTGATGCTTTTGAACTGTGGTGTTGGAGAAGACTCTTAAGAGTCCCTTGGACTGCAGGGAGATCCAACCAGTTCATCCTAAAGGAGATCAGTCCTGGGTGTTCATTGGAAGGACTGATGCTGAAGCTGAAACTCCAATACTTTGGCCACCTGATGCGAAGACTCATTTGCAAAGACCCTGATGCTGGGAAAGATTGAAGGCAGAAGAAGGGGACAACACAGGATGACATGGCTGGATGGCATCACTGACTCAGTGGACATGAGTTTGAGTGAACTCTGGGAGTTGGTGATGGACAGGGAGGCCTGGCGTGCTGCAGTCAGAGGGTCACAGAGTCAGACATGACCGAGTGACTGAACTGACTGACTGACCTTTAAGTCTTGGTGCTTAATAGAACAGGAATTGAATGGAAACAGGAGACTTTGTTTACAGGCCCCTCGATCAATTATCTAAGCACTTTAACTCCTCTAGGTTAGGGACCCAAATTAGACCCAGGCTTGCAAGCTTTACCTACAGCTGGCTTTGCAGGAAGGATGGAAGGATTTGTGCAAGACATTTCACAAGAGTTTGCCGAATTGTGTCACAGCCGGGTCCTAGGGACCCGCCCACAGCTCCTTTAAAAGTCACTGACGTCTTCCAGCCACCAGCTTGCTTGGTTTGCAGGTGTCTCCTGGTCTCAGCATGGCACTGCTTTGGGCTCTCGCTGTCCTGAGCCTCCTTCCCCTGCTGGATGCCCAGAGCCCCGAGTGTGCCAACCTTTTGACAGTGGCGCCCATTACCGACGCCACCATGGACTCGGTAAGTGCCTGACTCCCTGAGCACCGTGGGCAGCTGCTTCCCTCCCTGGCTTTCCTTTGCCCTCCTGATACCCCCGGTTTCTCTCCTGGAGCCTGGGCTGCAATTCTGACCAGCCAACAGAGACACTTCTCTGCCTCTAAACTCAGACGTCTCCTTGCAAGGTCCCTCAGCAGGGAACAGCTCTGTCCTAGGTGGGAAGGGGCTGCCCAGGGGCTGAGGGGTATTTGGGGAGATACCTGGTTCTCCGAGTGAGCTCTTGTATGATCGCTCCTCATCCGGGGCCCCAGACCCCTTGTTTGCAAAAACGGGGCAGAGATCTGCTAAGTCTCATCCCTGCTGACTATCAAGGATTTGGCTCCATCACCAATTCCTGGCTTCTCCCCAGCTCTCTGGCAAGTGGTTCTATATCGGCTCCGCTTACCGAAACCCTGAGTACAAGGAGTCAGCTAGAGCAGTCCAGGCGGCTTTCTTTTACCTTGAGCCCAGGCACGCGGAAGACAAGCTGATCGTCAGAATGTACCAGACCCTGTGAGAGCCCACACCGCCAGCCCCAGCTTCTGGCTTTCACCCTCAGCTGCAAAAAATCCTTGAGCGAGTCCAACTTTCCTCCTGGCCTCAGCCTCAGCCTTCCCATCGATGGAACTGCGGGGGAAGGGGGGAAGGGCGGTGGAGAGAGGGGACCCTGACTCTAATTGTCATCTGACTTGTTGACTGCGATGGGCGATCGAGCCCTTCTCTTTGACCGTCTTACTGTTTTTCTCCCCACTTCTATCCTGCTGTAGTGCGGACAAGTGTGTCTACAACCGCAGCTACATAAACATCTATCGTCAGAATGGGACCTTGTCTAAATTTGGTGAGAGCCAGCCTTCAGGTGGAGGGCTGCTGTGTGGAGAGGGGAGATGGTGGGTTGTCCAGCCTCAAGGAGGGGGCCTGGAGGACTTCTTATATCTCTGTGGTCCTAGCACCTGCACACAGCAAATAATCAGTAATAGCTGCCAGCATTTTCGAGTTCTTGCTGTGTGCCAGGCACTGTTCGAAATGTTTCACATTTAATCCCTTTCATACTCACTAACAGCCCTAGGAGGACATCATAGTGATCTGTTGCCCCATCAGAGAAACAGAGATGTCAAGGCGTTTCCCCGAGGTCACACAGCTTATAATTAGAACTAGGATCTAAGCCCCAGGCTGGCTCCAGTCATACATCTCAGTCAATTACTTCATATCTTCTGCGAGCTAAAGGTGGGAGCCTGTATGGGGCAGGCAGTGGCTTCACCCACGTCCCACTAACACTGCAAAGAGGGCGCCCAGTAGGAGCCGGTGGAATTGAACAGATGTCGCTTTGCAGCCCCGAGACTCCTGTCTGAGTATGGTTTCCTCATCTGTAAAATGGGGAGATAAAGGCCTTGACAACCACAGTCCACGTGAGGCTCCTGAGATTGTACACATGGAGGGCGCTCGGTGTGGAGCCTGGCACATGGCAGGAGCGAGGGACCAGCGGCCCCAGGGAAGCCCTGGCCTTCCTGGACTGGCTGTGTGGCCCTGGGCACATCCCTGTTCCTAGCTCATGAGATGGGAGCCGTTGCGGTTTCCCGCGGTCTCACCAGAGCTTCCTCTTTTTCAGAGACAGACAGAGAACACTTTGCTGCCCTGCTGCTCAGCAAGCGCTTCAGGACCTTCATGCTTGCTGCCTCCTGGAATGGCACAAAGAACGTGGGGGTGTCCTTCAATGGTAGATGTCCCAAACCCCTGCTCCAGCCAAGCCTCACCCCAGGACCACCACTCCCCAGGCTAGATCCCCAGAGCCCACTCAGGCCTCCTGCATCCCCACCTGGCCCCTTGCTCCCTCTTGCAGCTGACAAACCGGAGGTGACCCAGGAGCAGAAGAAAGAGTTCCTGGATGTCGTCAAGTGCATAGGCATCCAGGAATCAGAAATCATGTACACCGATGAGAAGAAGGTGAGTGCAAGGCGGCGGGCANCAGCCCTCCCTGGCCTCCCACTCAGGCCTCCTGCATCCCCACCTGGCCCCTTGCTCCCTCTTGCAGCTGACAAACCGGAGGTGACCCAGGAGCAGAAGAAAGAGTTCCTGGATGTCGTCAAGTGCATAGGCATCCAGGAATCAGAAATCATGTACACCGATGAGAAGAAGGTGAGTGCAAGGCGGCGGGCAGTGCTCACCCCGAGGGTGGTCCCACCTTGCGCAGCCTCAGAGGCCTAGAGAGGGAAGCTGTCAGTCAAGGCTGCACAGCGAGTCAGGACATCCTGATTAAGCACCGGCTTCCCTGCAGGACCCCTGGGGGATGGATGAGTGTCCAAGAGGGAAAAGTCACCGGGAAATCAGCGAGGATGCCTGGAGTACGTGGGAGGGGGGACTGGAAAACCTAACAGGAGGGGAAGAGCAGAGCCAAGTTGCGGCAAACAGAAAAGAGACACATCCAGGGAATGATCATTTACAGCTGCTGCCGGCCTCACCCCAGGCCTCTGATGCCTGTGGTGATGGGCAATAGGTCTTATGGTTTCGGAGTCACCCCAACCGCAAGTCTAGGACCGCTGTCCTGATTTTTTCTATAACTGAGAATTTTCTGTATCCTCTTAATGCTTTCCTTTAAATCTGTGTTAAATGAAAGGCTTTACTTGGTCTTGTCCTGTGCAATATCTGAAGTCACAGAGCTGATGAGCTGGCTACCCTTTTTTGATATACGTGAAATACTTTCACGATTATTAAAATGAAAACATCTGCATCTGCCTGCCACTGAAGGTCATTTCCCATGACCACCAGTAGCACAAATCACCACCCCCCATTTTCGGGAACCTCGGAAAAGAGCTTATGAATACAGGCACCGGAGTTGGTCCTGCGGCCAGCAGCCTACCTCCCCCATCTGCTGGCTGGGGGGACAGGCCCCAGGCCGCCCTTAACCTCCCTCTCATCATCTTCAAAATGGTGCGAGGAATCCAGGAGATCAACAGAAGGGCAGACAGGGCATGAGCGCTCAGACACGCTAGTTGTTGAGGGTTTGAGCCTCTGTTTCAGTGGTGAATAAGCTGAGATGTGGAGAGAGAAAATAAACCTGCCCAAGGTCACCCAGCTGGAGCCCTGCGTGGGCTGGTGCCGCAGTCCAGAGCTCATTCCCCTCGGAAGACCCAGAGTCTCTTTCTGGCCGACCCCGCCCCTCACCCCCGCTCCATGCCCGCTGCCAGGCCTGGCCCGTCGGTCTCCTGAGCTCAGTCGGGCCTGCCTTCTGCCCAGCCCAGCCCACCCTTCCCTGGCCACGCGCTGTCTTCTCCCACCAGGATGCGTGTGGGCCACTGGAGAGGCGGCACGAGGAGGAAAGGAGGAAGGAGATGGAAGCGTGCTAGCACTGGGCCAGGGTCTGGGGGGCTGCGAGGGCCCACCCGCAGCCCCCTGCCCACCCTCTGTAGCTCAGTCCCCTCGGTTGCATCAATAAAGTTTGTTTGGGTGCAGTCAGGTTGTCCTTTGCCCGTTCACTCATGTGCCCGCCTGAGTCAACTGAGGTCAGCCCTGGCTGATCAACTGCCCTGAGTCAGTCCCTGGTTGGAAGAGCCCTCGCTATAGTCCCCAGCACATGTGCCAGGATGGACAGCTATATGCACTGAGTGCCTTGGGAGCCCAGCACAGGGAAGGCTCCTTCTAGTGGGGAAGTCTGGGAAGGCTACCTGGAAGGGGCACTTGAACCATTCTAGAAAGATTAGAGCTTGATAGCACCTGCTGTTCCCACTGAAGCCAAAGATCTGTTTAAGGAATATTGAGGCAGAGGACCGTGAGCGGGAGGTCAGGTAGACAGAGGGTGGTGAAGACTCAGGAGTGTGGTGCCAAGCACCAGGGTTCTTACTTTATTAATGGATGTCACCCTGGCCATCTGGGGAGGTGAGTTGGGAGGGGCAAGGCAGGAGGCAGGGAGGCCAGCTTGGAGTCTTCCGTGAGCATCCTGGAAGAGGCAGGTGCCTGGGCCAGCGCAGGGGCCGGATAGAGGAGGCTCAGAGGACTCGGGCCCAGGCCAGAGGGGCTGCGTGTCTCCTTGAGGTGTCCTCAGAGTGCCCACCTGTCACCCAGAAGGGAGAAAGGACACCTAGGGGTAAGGAGGGTCTCTCAAATCCAGACAACTCGCATAAGTGATTGGAGCTCTCGCCGTGGAGCCATGTCCAAGGCAGACCCACTTAGGGGTGTAAAAAGGACTGAGAGTCTGAAGCCAGGAGTTGAGCAAGGAAGGCTGGTGTCTGGGACTTCCCTGGTGGTCCAGCGGCTAAGACTCCATGCCCCCAGTGCAGGGGGCCTGGGCTCAATCCCTGGTCAGGAAACTGATCCCACATGCAGCAACAAAGATCCCACGTGTAGCAGCTAAGGCCCCGGTGCAGCCAAATAAATAAATAGATAAACATTAAGAAAATAAAAAAGAAGGCCGTTCTCCTTCCAGACCCAAGGGTTCTGCAACATATGGTCACGTGAGAGAGGCAGCATGATGCAGGTGGCAGAGAAGCCGGGCTGAATAATTCAAGTATTCTGTGTACACAGGTCCTAAGCCATCAGGAGTGAGAGGACCACAACCCTCGCTCCTGAAACCCAGTCCTGGGGCTCACATACCTGCATCCTCCAAAGAGCCACACCCCCAAGACTCAAGCATCCTTTGTCCAAAGCTGCAGCCATGCTGTGCCTGGGGCACTGAGGCTGGAGACCCTGCCCTGGGTCCCTACCTTGGGGTCTGCCTTCCCATCCACGTCCCACGAGGGTGTGGGCCTGGAGGCTCAAGAACCTGCAAGAAATCCTTCATCTCAGCAAGATGCCATGGTCAACTCTCCTGAGAAGGATCAGCTGAAAAATGAAATCGAAACAGGTTCTAGAGAAGCAAGTGAGATGAGAGGTGGGGAAGACTGGAGAAAAGGCCAAGGGAAGAGGAAGCAGGAGTCGGAGAGAAAATGTCACAGAGGTTTAGGGGGAATAAAGCAGTTACAAAGAACATGGGCTTCGGAGTCAGACCATTACAAGTTCCGGCAGACGGAACCTCGGTCTCCTCATCAATAAAATGGGGGCACACTTAGCTCAAGGATTGGCATCTAGGAGACGCTCAGTCAATAGCAGCTGTTGTTTGGTGTCAAAAGGAGCACTGGAAAGAGAGCCCAGGCTCGTGCTCACCCAGACACCAGTATGCTCACAATGTCTCACAAGAGAGGCTCGGCCAGACGGCCTCTCCTCGCAGCCCCCTCCAGCGGAAAGCTTCACGGTTCTGAGCGGCTAAAGTTGGAGAAACAGATGGTGCCAAGAGGCAGGCAGGTCGAGTCTGGAAATGTGCACCCAACCTGTCCTGCGGGGGAGGGCTCCGCCCAGTGCCGAGTGTTTTGCCCCCTAAAATGACCTTAGAAACCACAAGGATGACATACACCACAGATGTGGGTGGGTTTGGGACTGTTTGGGGTGTTCTCTGGCCTCCACTTCTTAAGATCACTATCTGGGGACTTCCATGGCGAGCCAGTGTTAGGACCCCACGCTGCCACTACAGGGAATGTGGGTTCAGCCCCTGGTCAGGGAACTGAGATCCCATGTGCCACGCGGCATGGCCGAAAAATACAAATAAAACAGTTTTAAAGATCAATATTCACTCTTCTTTATTTGCTCTCATAACGAAAATAGATTTTTTTTAATGCCCCAAATATACAAATATCAGTGATGCACACATATTCCAGAAAAGCTGAGGTCTGAGCTGCTACAGGGTTGGGGAGCAGATGGCCTGGCCTCAGGGGCACACACCAGGAGCTGGCAGGAAGCTGGCCACTGGCCCAGTTCCACAGGGGTCCAAGGGGAGAGCCAGGGGTCTCGGCATGAGGTACTGAGGGGGGACCGTGGTAGACAGCTTTCCAGGGCCTCCTGTGGGGTGTCTCCATCGCAGCAAGCCCGTGGGAAAGGCCTCTTGACCACGGGGAAGCTGGGCGCTTCTAAGATATTCCAATGGCCTCAAAGTACCCCACGGACCAACTACCAGTCACCAGGAGGAAGGTCCCCGGTCACATCCTTCCCAGAGACGCCTACTCTGGAGTGGCTGGTCACAGGTGAGGGACAAATTTTCACCAGAGACCCTGGCTCCGTCCCCTCTTATCTGGCCTCCTAAGAAGGATTCAAGGCCAGAAAAATGCCTCAGTTAAAGAAAAAAACAACAACAAAAAAACCTGTCCATCATACATAAAATACATATTATTAGCTGGAGATGGACGCGTGCAGGCCAGGGGCCTCCCAGAGACGGCGTCTGGGCAGAGGGTGGCCTCAGTCCCAGCCTCAACCTCTCCAGGGCTAGGAAGGACTTCTCTGAGTCGCCCACGGCCACTCCCTCGTTCTGGAAGCACGGAGGCTGACAGGCAGGGCCCGGGGCGGGGGAGCCTTCCTCGCGGGGGCCTGCGGGGCCTCTGGGAGGGGCTCGGCGCCTCTGGCCTGGGGCGGGGTGACTGCCCACGTGTCCCCGAGCCTCGCGCGCTCAGAAGAGGCAGGAGCCCCGCAGGCCGCGGGCCTGGCGCAGCTCGGCCGACAGCGAGCGGCTCATGTGCTGGGTGGTGGAGCGGACGCTCTCGGCAGCCTCGACCGCCCGGCTCAGGGCCTTGTTGAGCTCCTCCAGGTCCTTCAGGTCCAGCTGGATGGAGTGCCGGGGTCCCCGGGCCGGCCGGGAGCAGGCTGCGGGGGGCCACTCGGCGGCTGCTCGGACTGGGGGGGCTGAGGTAGGTGCTGGCGGCGCGTAGTACCTGCGGGGAGAGACGGGTGAGTGCCCTGACCACGGAGACGCCCTGGGGCGCCCCAGGCCCGGCTCGGTCCTTGGCCCCCACATTCCGAGTCTCGGCTTCTTCACCTCCAAAATGGGAAAAATATCCCCTGCCAAGGGATGTGTTGGAGGGATGAAGTCAGAACAGCGCTCGAAAGCGGCCAGTGCCGCCTACCCATTCATTGAACAAATGCGTACTGACCTCATACTAAGTACTAAGTGCTGGGGCCTGCGGTTACCATGGTGAATGAATAACCCTGCCTGCTGCCTTCAGGGAGCTTCTAGTCTGGAAGCCTGGTCTCAGGGAGACCAGGACCACCCCAGGTTCTGGAGCAAGCCTCCTTCAGCAGAAAGGTAATGCGTGGAGTCCTATCTGTCAGGTGTGGAAGGTTAGAGAAGCGTGACAATAATAATTAGGATTCTGCTGGAGTGCGATGGTCTGGCTCCTCTCACCCAGAGCAGGAGCTGGAAGTGCATCCTTCCCAGTCCGGTCCTGCGGGAACGTGGGGTGTTGTTTAAAAGTCCTGGGGGAAATGGGCAGAGGAGCCGCGAGATGAAGCACAGATTTCCCCGATTTCCCCAAGAAGTGAACCAGGACCACCCCAGGTTCTGGAGCAAGCCTCCTTCACCAGAGAGGTAATGCGTGGAGTCCTATCTGTCAGGGGTGGAGGGTTAGAGAAGCGTGACAATAATAATTAGGATTCTGCCGGAGTGCGATGGTCTGGCTCCTCTCACCCAGAGCAGGAGCTGGAAGTGCATCCTTCCCAGCCCGGTCCTGCGGGAACGTGGGGTGTTGTTTAAAAGTCCTGGGGGAAATGGGCAGAGGAGCCGCGAGATGAAGCACAGATTTCCCCGATTTCCCCAAGAAGTGACTCCTGCATTCGTCCAAAGATGCCCAAGTTTAGGGTTCAAGGAAACTAGTGCTGGGCAAGAAGCGCTGGCACCTGCGACGTGGAATACAGTGTGTAGAGGGGGACAAAGTGAAAGATGGGGACAAGGAAGCGTTTCGCCTACGTGGAGCAGGGATGGGTTTAGGAAGAGCTGGCTGGAGACATTCGCAGGTGTGTTGCTTGGCATGCGGTAAACTCGTCTTACTCCTGATCCTTCACTTCCTAATTTGTATGATTGCAGTGTGACCAAAGGGCTATGCTAGGATCTGAACAGATGTCTCTCCAGACAAGATAAACAGATGGCCAACAAGCACGTGAAAAGATGCTCAATATCATTAGCCATCAGGGAAATGCAAATCAAAACTGCGTGAGATGCCGCTTCACACACTCCCCACCCACTGGGTTGGCTAAAAACAAAGACAGATAGCAGTGAGTTTTGTGAGAGGATGTGAGACTGGAGCCCTCATACACTGCTGGTGGGAATGTGAAACGGTGCCACTAGTTTGGAAGGCAGTTTGACTGTTGCTCAGACAGTTAAACACAGTGCCTAGCCCAGGGCTGGAATCTTCATCCTTGGTACCCACGGGCCAGGCTCTGAGATAAGCGCTTTACTGGCACTATCTCTCGTTTATTTCGTAGGTACTTTTATGCCTATTTTACAGATGAGTGAAGTGACGCTCAAGATGCTCAGTATCATTAGCCATCAGGGAAATGCAAATCAAAACTGCGTGAGATGCCGCTTCACACACTCCCCACCCGCTGGGTTGGCTAAAAACAAAGACAGATAGCAGTGAGTTTTGTGAGAGGATGTGAGAGACTGGAGCCCTCATACACTGCTGGTGGGAATGTGAAACGGTGCCGCTAGTTTGGAAGGCAGTTTGACTGTTGCTCAGTTAAACACAGTGCCTAGCCCAGGGCTGGAATCTTCATCCTTGGTACCCACGGGCCAGGCTCTGAGATAAGCGCTTTACTGGCACTATCTCGTTTATTTCGTAGGTACTTTTATGCCTATTTTACAGATGAGTGAAGTGACGCTCAGAGAAGCTAAAGGATGCAGAAGGCTGCCCCAAATCCTGGTCACTCCTCTTGGCCACCCGCATAACCATGAACAAGCTACCTCACTTTCAAGGGCTCCATTTCCCCCAGAAAACAGCCACACTTAGCTACCTCCCAGGGTAGAGCCAAAACAGGAAAACTCAGGTAAAAAGCTCTGTATGTCTGGTGCCCTATAAATAACAGCTACTGAGGATTCTCCCAGAATCAGGGGGCTGGGGCAGTACTCGATTTAAACCCACAGCTAATTAGCTCCCGGTAGATCCTGATACATATCATCTGAACCGAATGAATGAATGGGCTTCTCGAACCCAGTTCTCTCCTTTAGGGACAGACGAGCTGGATTACTCGTCTACTCGTTACTGGATTCCCACACACCCCTGCCTCCTGATAATTTGATGACCAGACTGACCTGAAAGTTACCCCGAATTCCCATAGGGCAGATGCTACAGAACAGAACAAACACCAGAAAACCCCACTAAACCGAAAAATTTGCCAGAACCTAGAAAGCCTCTGGTTCAGAGGTTATAAGGCATCTGGCCAGCAGGTGGCAGCACAGGCCCACTCAGCTTTCTAAGGCTTTCCCGGCTGCAACCCCTGAGCATATTCAGTCCTGCCTGACCGGCCGGTGGAGAAATGTAGAGTCATCAGTCCCAATTTCAGTAGCATTAGAAGCACTACGGTTACTGGCCGCCCTGACCCACCTATTTTACAGTGAAGGAAACTGGTATAGAACTAGCTGACCACAGTCTGCAGAAGAAGACAAATCTCCTAATTCCAGGGTCTGGGCTTTTATTCTCTGCACAATCCTGTCTTGTCGAAAGCACCTTCCCTCATTTTTCTTCTTACTGGCAACAACATTGAACGGTAGCAGCATCCACAGTAATGACACAGCTGCCATTTATTCAGCGAAGAGCATGCGCCAGCATCCACTACAAACCCCACAAACATCTCATGCCACCTGCCTCATCTCATCCTCATACAAACTGTATGTGACCGAGACTCTGACCCCGTTTAACAGAGAGGGAAACTGAGGCTCAGAGAGGAAGTAGCTTTACCAAGGCCACAGCAATAATAAATGGCACACAGGATTCCAGTGCAGCTCTGATTCTAAAACCTAAGCCTTTTTCACCTCGACTCCTGTGTCTTTTGTCTTAACTGATGTTACATCCAAATGTAACATGCAAACAGTAATTGCTCATCCTACCATGGACTGGACTGGTGTGCCTCTGAACTGTCAAGACCACTGGGGACAAGGAAAGTCTGAGAAACTGTCTCAGCCAGGAGGAGCCTGGGAGATGTAACAACTAAATGTATGTGGTACCTTGGGGAGGGGGATCCTGGAAGAGAAAAAGGACTTCAGGAAAAGTCCTAAATAATTTCTTTAGACTAAAGAAGCCTAAATAAACTGTGGATTATATTTAATAACTATGCATTAATAATGGTTCACTAACTGCAGATGGTGATTGCAGCCATGATATTAAAAGACACTTACTCCTTGGAAGGAAAGTTATGACCAACCTAGATAGCATATTCAAAAGCAGAGACATTACTTTGCCAACAAAGGTCCATCTAGAAGGAGAAGGGGACGACAGAGGATGAGATGGCTGGATGGCATCACTGACTCGATGGACGTGAGTCTGAGTGAACTCCGGGAGTTGGTGATGGACAGGGAGGCCTGGCGTGCTGCGATTCATGGGCTCGCAAAGAGTCGGACACGACTGAGCGACTGAACTGAACTGCACATGGACCATATCAAGGTGTGTGTGTGTTAGCTGCCCAGTTGTATCCGACTCTTTGCAACCCCATGGACTATAGCCCACCAGGCTCCTCTGTCCATGGAATTTTCCAGGCAAGAATACTGGAGTGGGTTGCCATTTTCTTCTCCAGGGGATGTTCCTGACCCGGGGATTGATCCAAGTCTCTTGTATATCCTGCACTGGCAGGCAGATTCTTTACCACTGTGCTACCTGGGAAGGTTACCATATCAAGGTAAGATGTTAGTATTAGAGGAAAGGGTGTTTGGGGTGTGTATGGGAACTCTCCGTCTTATCTGTTCCTTTTCTCTATAAATCTAAAACTGTTCTAAAAATAAAGTCTATTTTTTTTTTTTAATGTGAGGGCATTAGTTGCTTGCTAAGAAGACCCACAAGGAAATGGGAGATGATTACGGTTCTAAGTCTCCAGAGGGGCAAGGTCCTCTGCCAGGCTCCTTCACTGTTGGGTCCCCAGGGTCAAGCAGTCTCCCTGGCACCCAGGGAGCATGCAAGGTTTGTTGAGTGGCTATACAAGTGTTGGGGAGAAACACAGGAGTACTCAGTGCTGAGTTCTCAGCTACCCAGCTCAGGGCTGGATGCTATTAAGCGATTCAAACAGGCAAGGAGGGCTGGAAGGGAAGGTTCTTACACAGTGGCTGATGGATAAGGCAGGACGGGAACCGAGGAGATGTAGGCAAAGGCAGGAGGGGCTGGTGCCGAGGGCGCGGCAGCCAGATACCACAGTCCAGGAGGCGGCCGGGGCGGCGACCCTGCTCGCTTGCTCCTCTGCTTGGGGCTGGATGTTGAAGGTGCATTTCTCCTGGTGGCGGCCTTTTCTGGAGCTGTCAGGGAGGGACAGCAGAGACACAGTCTCACAGCCCGGGAAGATCTGGCAGAGAACAGAGGGCTCCCCAGCCCCGCCAGCCCCGCGGGAGCTGGACAGGGGCCGGCGACGCAGGGAGTGCCTCGCTTCGGGAAGCCAGCTCTCACCCAGTTTGCTCCACCTCAGATTGGGCGAGCTGCCACCCTGGGTAAACCCCCTCCCAGGGCCCCAAACCCAAATCCAGGGGAGCAGGGGGGAAGAGACGGAGCATCAGTCCTACCAGAGGTGGCTGAGTCGGGGCCATCCCCCTCAGAGGGGGACCCAACGTGACTGCACAGGGGACATCGCAAGGTCTCACTGCGAGACGGCCCCAGGGGGTCCCTGGTGACAGCATCACCTGGAAGAGGAGGCAGGGAGGTCAGGAGAGGGTGATGCCTGAGTCACCAGGCCCCCCACAGGCCTCCCGCAGCACTGAGCTCCTCTCAGGGACCACCACAGGGGACAAGCTGCCTCCACTGGGCGACAGAACTGATGGTTGCCGTGACAGTGAGAGGCATCTCGTGAGCCGGGCCCTCTGCTTGGGGTCTTCATGCATTAACGGGTCGAATCCAACGAGCCACTGGACTAGCTATTATTATCACTTCCCCATTTTACAGATGGAGAAACTGAGGCTCCAATAGGTTGAATAATTTGCTGTCTTGGAGCTAGGAAGCAGCGGTCCTCTGTCTGATCTCAAGCCTGGCTCTCCTGTCTGCAGCCCCTGTATCTATGGCCATTCTCCACAGTGACACAGGCCCATTCTCTAGGAGGGACTGGGCCACAAAGGCCCCCGGGCACCAGGCGGGTCAGTGGAAGCCTAAGTGAGCAGGAGTGTGGGCACTCTGGCTCTCTCCCAGTGCAAATCCTCAGCACCGCATCTGGGGGACTTGCAGGGCCCACCTGTCCCTCCTCAGGCCTCAGCTCAGCGTCACTCCCTCTGGGGGGCTCTCCCACCCCCTGGGCTGCGTTCTGGGCTCTCCAGCCCCACCTGCGCTCTCCCATCCCCGTTCTGACTTCAGTTTTGTCTGCTTAGCTGAGTTTGTCAGGGGCAAGGCCCAGAGCCCAGTAGAAGAGGATGCTGAGTAATGAATGAGTGAGCAGGCCTGCTGGGACTCTAGCAAAGGCACAGAAACAGAGTGGTGAAGAGCCAGGGCTTAGAGTCACAAAGACCTGGGTTCAAACAACAGTGTTGCTGGCAAGCATGACAGTGAAAGGCATCTCACGAACCAGGCCCTCTGCTCAGAGTCTTCATTTATCAACTGATTGAATCCAACAAGCCCCTGAACTAGCTGGCTCTACTACTTGTGAGCTGTGTGTCCTTCGGTAAGTCACTTGCCCTCTCTGAGCCTCAGTTTCTGCACTCATGGGAATGGTAGTAAAATGGACAAAACCTACTTCATAGGGTTGTGAGGATAATGCTTGTAAAAGCCTTATCTTTTGCTAAGTAAGGGCTTAATAAAAGACAGCGCTATCATTATCATCATCATTGCTTGAAAGAGCCTCAGAGACCATCTCCAGACCTTTCATTATAGATGTGGAGCCCAAAGCTCAGAGAAGCTAAGGAACTTGTCTGATCTCACACAGCATGTCAGGGGCAGAACCGGGACTAGAACCTGGTGTCCATGTTCTCAGGCCACTGCTCTATCCCTAAACCCTTGGGTTTGGGGGAGAGGGTGGGGAGGGCGGAAGGTAGACAGAGGGGAGACAAGATAATCATCGCTGCCAGCCTGCCTGCTGCTCACACCCCTCCCCGCATCAGGAACTTCTGGAATCATGTTCATGGTTTCTCCACGTCAAGGTGAAGGAGAGTGGCTTCAGGCAAAGCACCCGGAGAGACAGGCGTGGGGGCAGGGCACTCTGGGAAAGCTGAGAAGTCCAGAAAAGTCCTGCTCCCATCTGCACCTTGACCCACCACTGGGCTCAGGGCAGTCTATGTCCGGCTCAACTGCACCCCTGCCCCCCAGCCAAGGGCAAGAAGCTGCAGCCTTACGGCCCTGACCGCTTCTCCAGGTGCCACCCCCTACCTGGATCCTCTGTCCTAGGGGGTCGGCAGTGGGGACAGGAGACCGGGACACTGCTTCTTGGGACAGTCTTGGGGGTCAGAACATAGTACTCCTGGCCTGGGGAAGAAACCAGAACAGTATCAGCTGTGCATGAATGCAGAACTGGGGATGATTTCGAATACAAATCTCTCTCCTCTCCCTCCAGATGGTTTAACAGTCTCCCTCTCGATCTTTTTCTCATGCGCACACAGCGTGTGCATAAATATGTAGATACATAAGTGTGTGTGTACGAGATGCAGAACTAGGGATGATTTAGAATACAAATCTCTCTCCTCTCCCTCCAGATGGTTTAACAGTCTCCCTCTCGATCTTTTTCTCATGCGCACACGTGTGCATAAATATGTAGATACATAAGTGTGCGTGTACGTATACACATATAGATGAAACACATTTATCTGTCCATTTATTGTAAGCTCTTTCCAGACTCCTGTTTCATTGCAGATCCTATTGGAACCAACTGCCTAGTTCTTGGCATACGGGAAAAAATCAGCAAACCCAGGCTCAGTCAGGACGGGAAAGCAGGCAGGAAGACAGGATAAGCAATGACCGAGCATGGTGGTTCTCCCCAGACCCCAGCCTGCTGGCTAGGATTAGCATGGCCTGGGCACGGAGTCAGTGGTGTTTTCTCTGTGCTCCAAGTGGCTGGGAAATGGGGAGAGTCATACTGTGGGTTTCACAGGCTTGTTGGAGGACTGAGTGGGGCTGAATCCGTGTATTCTGCCCTGCACTCAGCAGATGTCAGGTCCTTAAGGTTATCAAAAACTCGGACAGACTCTTGGGTCTGTACTCGGCTCCACTGTTCCCTGCCTTATCCATCCCTGAGTCTCACATAAGACCTTTGGGATGATTCCTGATTGTTTTTTTCTCTGTCCTCTGCCACGCAGGGTCTCCACTTTGTACTCCGTGTGTGTTGCACTGGGGCCCCTGGACACGCTGTTGTTTTCACTTCTAAGCCTCGGTGTCTATTTGCTCCATTGGGAGATGTGTATCTCATTTCCTGCTTTGTCTGTATCGCTTAGCCTTCTGGATCTGAGGTTAACCGCCCTCCTTCCCAGCGATATATGGGTGAGAGCCAAGTCTGTAATTTGCATGCTTACTATAATTGCTTATTTGTTACTCTCTGCTGTGCAGTCAGATTCACGAAAGTAGGAACCGTATCCATATCTAATATTTGACCTGTGGGCGTGCTCTGTCATCTCCAACTCTTTGTGACCCTAGGGACTGTAGCCCCTCAGGCTCTTCTGTCCATGGGATTTTTCAGGCAAGAACACTGGAACGGATTGCCATTTCCTACTCCAGGGGAATAGGTCCCATCACTTCATGGCAAATAGATGGGAAAACAGTGGAAACAGTGACAGACTTTATTTGGGGGGCTCCAAAATCACTGCAGATGGGGACTGCAGTCATGAAATTAAAAGACGCTTACTCCTTGGAAGGAAAGTTATGACCAACCTAAACAGCATATTAAAAAGCAGAGACATTACTTTGCCAACAAAGGTCTATTTAGTCAAAGCTGTGGTTTTTCCAGTAGTCATGTATGGATATGAGAGTTGGACTATAAAGAAAGCTGAGCCCCGAAGAATTGATGCTTTTGAACTGTGGTGTTGGAAGACTCTTGAGAGTCCCTTGGACAGCAAGGATATCCAACCAGTCCATCCTAAAGGAAATCAGTCCTGAATATTCATTGGAAGGACTGATGCTGAAGCGGAAACTCCAACACTTTGGCCTCCTGATGCGAAGAACGGACTCATTTGAAAAGATCCTGATGCTGGGAAAGACTGAGGGCAGGAGGAGAAGGGGACGACAGAGGATGAGATGGTTGGATGGCATCACAGACTCCATGGACATGAGTTTGAGTAAACTCCGGAAGTTGGTGATGGACAGGGAGGCCTGGTGTGCTGCAGTCCATGGGGTCACAGAGTCGGACACGACTGAGCGAGTGAAGTAACTGAACTGAACTCCAGGGGATCTTCCCAACCCAGGGATCAAACCCACATCTCCCATGTCTCCTGAATTGGCAGGCAGATTCTTGACCACTGAGCCGCCTGGGAAGCTAGGTTATATTTGATGTAATGCACTTTGAAATCCTACTATGTGTCACCACAAGCTATGTGCTGGGTGCGCCCTGGGGAATCACAACCTTAATGGAAGGCCAGGAAGGGGGATTCTGTGTTCACTGTTACCCAGGGCCTGCAAGCAGCAAGCTCTTCCTAACCCGCTTCATGACTGACCAGCTGAGTGGACTTTCTCCGAACCCAGCACAGGCCCCGACAAAACTGGGGAATCACAACCTTAATGGAAGGCCAGGAAGGGGGATTCTGTGTTCACTGTTACCCAGGGCCTGCAAGCAGCAAGCTCTTCCTAACCCGCTTCATGACTGACCAGCTGAGTGGACTTTCTCCGAACCCAGCACAGGCCCCGACAAAGCGGAGGTCTCAGAAACTGTTTGCTGAGTGAATCAATGGACAAACACACCCAGATTCACAGAGACAATGCTCCCTGGGTGTTTCTGTATCACAGAACTCATAGAAAATGACATTATTTCAGTGGCCCACTGGCTAAATGGAAGTGACCCCCTGGGGATCACGCACCTCCAGCGCCCCCTCCTGGCTCACCTGTGTATTGGCCTCGGAAGGTGACCCTGTCGGGCCGCCCGGTGCTGCTCACTCCTTTTGTTCCGTCCAGAGCCGCCTGCGGACTGTTCTCGGTGGTCCTGCCCCTCTCAGAGAACAACCTGGGGGAGGCTGGCTCAGATTCGGAACCTGGGGTGGAAAGAGGGGCATCGAGGGGGAGGGGATGGGGGACACGTAGCTAAGGGATTGGGCAGATCACGAGTCCAGGCTCTGGGATTTCAAGCCTACAGCCCCCCCTTCCCCCAGCCCCTTAGTAATCACAGCCGACACACCTGGAGCCCTGGCCCTGTGCTGAGCGCTTTGCACGCTCCCTGTCACGCACCCCCGCAGCAGCCCCAGGAGTGGACACTGTGATCCCTGCACTGCTAGCTGGCCCCTGAACTGCACAGGGCAGGCACACAAGCCGGCAAGACCATGCAGCTGGGAGGACGTGCTGGGGCCACCGGCTTCAGAGCCATGCTCCTCCAGGCAAGTCCCCTGTGCTTTCAGCCTGATCTGCAGAAGGTGGATGAGTCGACCCACCCTGCAGTGAAGACGAAGCAAGATGACACAGACGCCCGAAGCTCTTACAGAGCTGCAGGACAGAGCCGGTGCGCAGCGCAACGCGGTGCCGCTGGAGGCGCGCGGCATTTCAGAGCCTCACGACTGCCCAACAAAGACGCCCCAGAACCTTCTCTGGGTTTCCCGAGGGCGGCTGCTGTGGCCCCTGACTCCTGAGCCAGCATGCCCAGACTGTGGCCTCCAAAAATCAGTCCTGGCAGGTGGTCACTTACTCAGAGACAGTCGAGGCTCCTCCCGAGGCACCGAGGAGGACCTGGCTCGCCGCCTTCCCATGGGAACAGCTTGCTCTGCACCCCTGGGCTCACCAGACGACCTCTCCGTGGATTTGCTAGCAAAAGAGAGAGAGCAATGATGTCACTGGATGCAGTTTTATGCAGCCTTTAAAGATGATCAGTGAGAAGGCCAACCTAGAGAAATGCTTATAACATAAGGAAAGAGGAGAACATGAAAGTCAAAAGCAAAGACTCTGGAGTCAGACCTACAGAAGATGGTTCTGAGCCTCTCTGACCCTCAGTTTCCTCATCTGTCAAATGGGGATATAGGCGCAATTAACTTCAAAGTATTGTTGGAAGAAGTGATGAGAGAGTGTCCTTTGAAAACCTTAACCTAGGAACACTCAGAAGTTAGAGATGATTTTATAAGTCATCATAGGTGAACAGCTGCGGAGTGAGTGGGTGAGAGGGTGGGTGTCCTGCAAATGTTCTAGCTCTTCACTTGGGTGATGAGCTCGGGGACATTCACTGTATCGTGCCTTAATAGTAACACATGTGTTCAGTCTATTTTATGCATCAAATGGTAAAAAAAAAAAAAATCTAAGCGTGAATGAATGAGTAAGTGAGAGAGGGGGATGACTGTGCCCAAGTCCACATGTCAGGGGACAGCCAGAGGCCAGCTAACTCGGCCTTCTGCAGCTCCCACCAGGGCATAGGGCAGGAACGTGGGGGTCACCTACCTGCCGTAATGGGAGCTCCAAGCGGCTGAGGAATCTCCTGACCGCTCCCGGGCCCGGGTGGGGCGGGCGCAGCCTGACGTTGAGCGCGTGGGGCGGCCCTCGGGGTGCTGGTGGAGGCTGTCCTCCAGCCTCAGACGGAGCCGGGAGACCTCATCCTGCAGCTCCCGGATGGCCTGGCTGGGGTGGGGGTGGAGACAGGAACGAAGGACAGGTGCACGGTGAACAGGCAGCAGCCGCTCCCTGGGCGCCGGGTCCCTGTCCCTTCCCGGCAGACGCGGTCCAGCTCTGCTGTCAGTGGATCCTGAACTCCCTGAGTGTCCGCTTTCCTCGCTGCAGATCTAAGCATCTCTCTGAGTTCACGTCCCTGCACATTTGGTGAGCAAAGCAGAACTTTCTTTGGGGCATACCCAACCTAGCATGCAGGGCCTCTGAGTAGCTATTCTGAAATGCCAGTGACATTTTCAAGCTTGAGATGCGGATGCAGAGTAGAGAGAGTCACTCAGTTGTGTCCGGCTCTTTGTGACCCGATGGACTGCAGCACGCCAGGCTTCCCTGTCCTTTACCATCTCGGAGCTTGCTCAAACTCCTGTCCATTGAGTCAGTGATGCCATCCAACCATCTCATCCTTTGATGAGTAAAGAGGGCATTGGCTAAAGCTGCACTTTAAAATTTCAATTCTGGGACTTCCCTGGCAGTCCAGTGGTTAAGATTCCACACTCCCAATGCATGGGGCAGAGGTTCAGCCCCTGGGCAGGGACCTAAGATCCCACAGGCCACACAGTGCGGCCTGAGCAAAACAAAGCTTTCAGTTCGGATCTGCCTCAGGCCCTGGACTGGCCTCCCCTTCCTCTACGTCTGTCTCTAGAGACCCTGACTGTCTCTCCAGGCCTGCTTCCTTCCCGCCCTTGCTTAGCTCCTCCCCTACAGGGTTCCCCTAAACCTTTCCTAAATTGCTCAAGCCCAGCACTCCGCTCCAGGCAGAAAATGCTTGTCTGTCTGTCTCCCGATGCAGATGGCGAGTGCCTGGGGGCCAAGCAGACCTCCCCATCTCACAACGCCTGAGAGCCTTACACCTCATAGATGCTCAGGGACTGTCACTGATCTGGCCTCCAGACTCCAGGAGGGAGCAGAGGAAAGATGTGTGTGTGGAGAGGGGACAAGGAGACATGTGGTGTTACCCATCACCAACTGGATGTGAGCAGACTGTCATCTCAGGGAAGCCCCCAAACACAGCCCGACCTGTGATTGGTAAGGAACCTCATGAGCCCCCGGCATCTCAGGAGTAAAGCTTATTTGTGTTTCTCCTTGATCGGTCCCTGAATCTCTAGGGTCTTGTTCTCAGGGCATCACTGGCATTGAGGCAGCCAATCCCACCCAGACACCCCGGCACACAAACCCCCTACACCCGGGGCTTTAGAGTCCGGGTTGGGCATGGCGTTCCTCCACACTGATACAGGTTCTCTGGCTACTGTTTGGATCAGCTTCCGGGGTGAGGGCTCCCCTCAGAGTTAGTTCTTGCCTGGTGGTCCCTGGACTCGTGGTGGGGTGGCCCCCGGTGCCACCTGCAGCAGACATCGGCTCTCAGATGGGTGTGCCCAGAGGCAGTGGAGACGTCTCTCTGCCTACGCCCTGGCACTCTGGGCGTCCAAGGGCACTTGGTTCCCTTGGCAATTCCCAGGGAAACGCTTGTTGGGGTTTCCAAGGCAAACCATGAGGGTGGCGGCTGCAGGAGAGTGAGAACTCTAGCCACCCGTTAACCCCTGAAAGGCAGGACCGCGGTCCTGCAACGGTGCAAGACCAGGGCGGCTCCGGCTCCCTGTCCAGGTCAGAGGCCGCTGAGTGAGGGCCTGGAATTTGGACCATGCCCTTGGGTGTCACTTGTCCTCTCCAGCTTGTTTCCATCACAATCTCGGCCTTCCTGACCTAATCTTTCAGTGACTGAGTGCCAGCTGGCACCTAAAAGTCATCTTTCCCTGCAATTTCACTCCCTCTCCTAAGTTCCCCATCTCTGCATTGGTCTCCAACTGGTTGACAAGCCAGAAATCTGAGTCGTTCTAAACCTTTCTTTTCCTCCGAGCACCCTGAAAGTTAACCAACTCCCAAATTCTGTTGGCCCAAGGCCTAATTACCCCTTTTCAAATACACTCCCTGCCCTCGCTGACGGCCCCAACACCTCTCTCCAGGGTGTGGTAGCCTTCTCAGCAGTCCCTGGCCTCCACATCCACCATCACGGTGGCCAGAGAATTCTTGCTACAGCATAAATCCAACCCTGCAGCTTCCTTACTTAAAGCCTCCCTCATTATCCTTAGATGAGACTTTCCAGATTCACAAATATTCAGTGAGCACCTCCTCTGAGCAAAGACATCATCCAAACTTCTCACCAGCTGTGTCAAAGGTTCTCTAAGCTCTCCCCCAGGTCTCCCCAACTTCCTCTCTGCTTTTACTGTTTAACAGCCCACCTTATACTTGAGGATCTGGCTATAATAAACATTAGGTGCCTCTAGGCCTTTGCACATGCTCTTCCCTTTGCTGGGATACTCTTTCAGCTCTCTGCCTTCTGGTCTCAACTGAGATACCACTTCCTCCAGGAAGCCCTCCCTGAAGCCTCTGACTGGGCTAGACGCCCCTTTTCTGTGCTCCCACGGTCCCTCGGGCATGTGCTATCACTGTAGTTATCACACTGGGGGTGCAACCTTGTTTCTTGGTCCATCTAACAGGATGGTGAGCTTTACGAGGCCAAGGACTGTCTTATCCACTATTGTATTCCAGGGGCTGGCACACTGTAGGTAAATAAGCCTCTCACTGACTCAATGGACGTGAGTTTGAGCAAACTCTGGGAGACAGTGAAGGACAGGGAAGCCTGGCGGGCTGCAGTCCTTGGGGTTGCAAAGATTCGGACACGATTTAGTGACGGGACAAGAAGCCTCTCATTCCTCTGCTGCTGTCACAGGGGGTTGCAGGAGTGCACTTGCTAAGCTCAGGCCTGGAAACCAACCCCCCAACCCGACAAAGGCCTGTGACTGACTCCTGGCCCAAGGCCACTCAGGAGAGCAGGAAGAGGACTAGCTCCCTTTCCCTTTCCTGTCTAGCGAAGCAAGGGAAAATCTTTCTTAGTAGAAAAACTGCACTTGGATTCAAAAGAAAGAATTGAAAAACCATTCTCTTTTTGGTTCATATAATAAACACATAAACTGCAGAAAACACACCCCGGGGAAGTGAGGCCCGTTTTGGAAGGGAAATGCTGGGAGGCAGGGAGAGGGGTCCTAGCCCCAGCAAGGTGAACTTCTAGATCATTTCCTACGGGCTAGAGAAGTGTCCTCAGCGTCTACACCAAGGAGGACCACCAGGATCAACTGGGAGGCAGGATGCCTGGGTCCCAGCACAGCCACCACTGGATGAGACCCCAGAGAGCCCCTGCCTCCCTCGGGCATCACCCTCCCGTCTGATGCACTTGAATCCTCAGCGCCCAAGCCACCGACTTACTCGCGCCCCGTCCTGGTGAGGAAGAAGGTGGAGGTGATCTCTGCGGGTCCACGGGGTGGAGTGGCAGCCACAGGGGCAGGGGTGGGAGGTGGGCTGATTGTCGCGCTGGGGAGGATCGGTTCAGGAATCCGCTTCCGCCCCTTAAACTCTGAGCCAGGGACCTCTAGGGAGGCGGAAGGAGACCAAAGTGAGTTTACACAGAGAGGACCCTTGAAGTGTGAACTTGTGTGGGTGGAAGCATGGTGGGCGTGAAGAGATGGGGTCCGGCTGAGGTCACAGATGAACCTCCTGTGGAGGCCAGTGACCCTCAAAACAGGAAGAAGATGTGGTTTTTGCTGGGAGCTTGGAGTGCAAAGCTGCAGAGGCCCTTATGACTAGATTCCCCCTACCATCCACCACTTTTGCATCAGATCTGAGTCTCCAAGGCTCTCCTCCTGCAAAGAGCTCCCTTCTCCTCCACATAGACCCTGACTCTGTGCATCTCCAGGCTGCCCTAGGACCAGCCTCGCTCTGAAATTAGTCACAGCTTTGCCTGCTCGCATGTTTCTCGGAGCATTCGAAACTTCAGGCTCTCAACGAGGGTGGGTGACTAGAGTTACAAACCACTCATCCAGCATGTGCATTAAAAACAGTGCGCCCTGGGAAGACTACTCAACAGTATAAAAAAGTAGACTATTGATTTATGGAATAATCTATGTGAATCTCCAGAAAAGCATGCTGAGTGAAAAGTAAGCTGATCCTGAAAGGTTATATATTATACGATTCCATTTCTATGACATTCTGAAATGACAAAATTACAGAGAAGGAGAATAGATTAGTGGTTACCAGGAGTTAAGGTGAGGTTGGATGTGTTTATAAAAGGACAACAGGAGGGACCCTGAGATGGTGGAAATGTTCTGTGTCTTGACTGAGTCCATGTTAGAGTCTGGTTGTGACATTGCTCTATGGTTTTGCAAGATATTGTTGGGAAAAACTAGGGGAAGGGCACGTAGGCTCTCTGGGTATTATTTCTTACAACTGCATGTGGCTTAATTAAACTTTTAACTAAAGTTTAATTTAAAAAATTAAATGGGAACCTCAAAAAGAGGCAAAGCTAATCTGAGAACAGTGGTTACCTTTGAGAAGGGTGGGAGCGTCAGGAGGGGCTTGGAGGGGGCTGGGGTTCTGATCATGTGGAGTTTTCCTGTCTGTGGTCACCTTGGGAAAATTCATCACTTTCTGTTCTTTCCTGTATACTTGTTTTATTTCAATAAAAAGGTCACATGCATTTTTTTAAAAAGTAAACAAATCACAGATTTTATAGACACAGAAAGTATTCATAACACAGCGTTTTATGGAAAAAAAAGATTATAAAACATTCATGTATAATATCCCATTTCCATTTTAAGTATTTGCAAATAAACACACACACAATGGGGCTTCCCTGGTGGCTCAGAGGTTAAAGTGTCTGCCTCCAATGCGGGAGACCTGGGTTCGATCACAGGGTCGGGAAGATCCCCTGGAGAAGGAAATGGCAATCCACTCCAGTATTCTTGCCTGGAGAATCCCACGGACGGAGAAGCCTCGTAGGTTACAGTCCACAGGGTCGCAAAGAGTCGGACACGACTGAGCGACTGAACTGAACTGACACACACAATGGCATAGAAAACAGCTCAAAGGTTCTAGACTAAAATGTCATCAATGATGGTTTTTAGCTAATTATTGTTTTTTTTCCCTTTTCAAATTTTCCTATAATGAACCTGTATGATATTTTGCGTCCTAAAGGGTAATGCAGATTTTCTTATTGGTTTGATCTTTTTTACCCCGTGCGATCCAGCCACCCCCAGGTTCTGGCCAACCCAGATACATCCACTCACCCATCTCAGACGCCAGTGCCCGCTCCAGGCAGAAGCTGGGCGCCCTCTGCTGGAGAGGGCTGTCCTGGCCAGACGGGGGCCTCTGGGCTCGGCTTCTGGGTCTGCTGGGCTCGGAGGTTCTTCTGGGGATGGGAAGACCCCTGGTCTGGTGGTGGGGGGCTGCATCTCGGGGTACAGGCAGAGTGAAGGACTGGACTAACGTCCCTGGGGTGCTGGGGGCCCATGGAGAGAGAGACACGTAGAGGTCACACAGAATGAGGCCACAACCTCCGAGCCCCTCCACATGCTAAACCATCCTATACTTTGGGACTTGGCAGCCGTGGCAGTATAGTATTTCTGAGGATGCCTCTCCATTAAGCACACATTTTCTTTATAAACTGCAGAGCTGTACACTTGCCAACTCATATACACAGTCATAAAGCTTAACTTAGTTTTTAGGTAATATGCGCAGCAATGAAGTTTGTAACCTTCCCTTCCCACGCAGCCCTGGGTAGCCCCAGGGACCTTCCTCCGGCTGTGGAGGCTGTCACTCAACCTGGCAGCTCTGTCACGACACCCTCCCGGCACATCTTATTCATTCACCGTTTCATCACCCATTTGTTCAACAAATTCCCAGTCTGTCGATACGTGGCGGAGTGACCCTGGGCAAGTCACTTTCCCTCCATCCATAACATGAAGGCAATAACCCATCCTTGGTGGGGATGAAGTGTGGGGCTCTGAGAATGCCCAGACCCTGTTCTGAGCTCACAGGCACTTTGTTTCTCAGCCTGCCCCAAGTGGGTAACACTGACGGGGTCCCCATTACCTGATCTGGGGGAGCCGGTGCTCTGGGGTCTGAGTGAGGGGCGACACTCTGCTGGTTTCTGAGCCCACGAAGCCACTGTCTGTCTCCGGGGAGGCCATCCAGGGCTCCTGAAAGAGACAGTGTTCCTTTAAATCTGAGGAATGTGCCCGGGGAACACTGGGAAACCCTTCCCCTGTGCTGGCCTGGGCCTCACATTCCAGAGGCTCACAGACAGGGAGGCTGGCCCAGCTCCCAACAGCCAGGCCCTGGGCGTGCGGGGTCCTGAGGTGCTCAGGGCCTGGCATGAGCCCCGGGCCAACAGCAGGGACTCCACGCCCCGAGAGGACCCTGAGCACGCCCCGTGTCCCTGAGGGGTGGGAGCTAGGGCCCTTGGGAGGGAGACTGTCACAGACTTCCTGAACGGAGAAACAGAAAGGGGAGGAGGAGAAAGCAGTCCCACTGCGAGAATGGGATTCTTGAATCCACACGTCTTCCAGGGTGGGCCTGGAATGCCGTGTTCTACCTGATTGCAGAAATGCCCGGGTCCCATGAATTGGGATTCTTTCCTGTATACTTGTTTTATTTCAATAAAAAGGTCACATGCATTTTTTTAAAAAGTAAACAAATCACAGATTTTATAGACACAGAAAGTATTCATAACACAGCGTTTTATGGAAAAAAAAGATTATAAAACATTCATGTATAATATCCCATTTCCATTTTAAGTATTTGCAAATAAACACACACACAATGGGGCTTCCCTGGTGGCTCAGAGGTTAAAGTGTCTGCCTCCAATGCGGGAGACCTGGGTTCGATCCCTGGGTCGGGAAGATCCCCTGGAGAAGGAAATGGCAATCCACTCCAGTATTCTTGCCTGGAGAATCCCACGGACGGAGAAGCCTCGTAGGTTACAGTCCACAGGGTCGCAAAGAGTCGGACACGACTGAGCGACTGAACTGAACTGACACACACAATGGCATAGAAAACAGCTCAAAGGTTCTAGACTAAAATGTCATCAATGATGGTTTTTAGCTAATTATTGTTTTTTGTTCCCTTTTCAAATTTTCCTATAATGAACTTGTATGATATTTTGCGTCCTAAAGGGTAATGCAGATTTTCTTATTGGTTTGATCTTTTTTACCCCGTGCGATCCAGCCACCCCCAGGTTCTGGCCAACCCAGATACATCCACTCACCCATCTCAGACGCCAGTGCCCGCTCCAGGCAGAAGCTGGGCGCCCTCTGCTGGAGAGGGCTGTCCTGGCCAGACGGGGGCCTCTGGGCTCGGCTTCTGGGTCTGCTGGGCTCGGAGGTTCTTCTGGGGACGGGAAGACCCCTGGTCTGGTGGTGGGGGGCTGCATCTCGGGGTACAGGCAGAGTGAAGGACTGGACTAACGTCCCTGGGGTGCTGGGGGCCCATGGAGAGAGAGACACGTAGAGGTCACACAGAATGAGGCCACAACCTCCGAGCCCCTCCACATGCTAAACCATCCTATACTTTGGGACTTGGCAGCCGTGGCAGTATAGTATTTCTGAGGATGCCTCTCCATTAAGCACACATTTTCTTTATAAACTGCAGAGCTGTACACTTGCCAACTCATATACACAGTCATAAAGCTTAACTTAGTTTTTAGGTAATATGCGCAGCAATGAAGTTTGTAACCTTCCCTTCCCACGCAGCCCTGGGTAGCCCCAGGGACCTTCCTCCGGCTGTGGAGGCTGTCACTCAACCTGGCAGCTCTGTCACGACACCCTCCCGGCACATCTTATTCATTCACCGTTTCATCACCCATTTGTTCAACAAATTCCCAGTCTGTCGATACGTGGCGGAGTGACCCTGGGCAAGTCACTTTCCCTCCATCCATAACATGAAGGCAATAACCCATCCTTGGTGGGGATGAAGTGTGGGGCTCTGAGAATGCCCAGACCCTGTTCTGAGCTCACAGGCACTTTGTTTCTCAGCCTGCCCCAAGTGGGTAACACTGACGGGGTCCCCATTACCTGATCTGGGGGAGCCGGTGCTCTGGGGTCTGAGTGAGGGGCGACACTCTGCTGGTTTCTGAGCCCACGAAGCCACTGTCTGTCTCCGGGGAGGCCATCCAGGGCTCCTGAAAGAGACAGTGTTCCTTTAAATCTGAGGAATGTGCCCGGGGAACACTGGGAAACCCTTCCCCTGTGCTGGCCTGGGCCTCACATTCCAGAGGCTCACAGACAGGGAGGCTGGCCCAGCTCCCAACAGCCAGGCCCTGGGCGTGCGGGGTCCTGAGGTGCTCAGGGCCTGGCATGAGCCCCGGGCCAACAGCAGGGACTCCACGCCCCGAGAGGACCCTGAGCACGCCCCGTGTCCCTGAGGGGTGGGAGCTAGGGCCCTTGGGAGGGAGACTGTCACAGACTTCCTGAACGGAGAAACAGAAAGGGGAGGAGGAGAAAGCAGTCCCACTGCGAGAATGGGATTCTTGAATCCACACGTCTTCCAGGGTGGGCCTGGAATGCCGTGTTCTACCTGATTGCAGAAATGCCCGGGTCCCATGAATTGGGATCGGAGGAGGCAATGGCACCCCACTCCAGTACTCTTGCCTGGAAAATCCCATGGACGGAGGAGCCTGGTGGGCTGCAGTCCGTGGGGTCACTAAGAGTCAGACACAACTGAGCAACTTCACTTTCACTTTTCACTTTCATGCATTGGAGAAGGAAATGGCAACCCACTCCAGTGTTCTGGAGAATCCCAGGGACAGGGGAGCCTGGTGGGCTGCCGTCTATGGGGTCGCACAGAGTCGGGACACGACTGAAGCGACTTAGCAGCAGCAGCATGAACTGGGAAAAACAAACTGATCCACCACGCACACTTCCAACACAGCACGTCTAACGCAAGGGGCAAAGATCACCAGCAGAGAGACACGCGGTCTGCCCTCAGTGAGCTCATGATCGAGTGCATATTCTTTACCATGGGCTCATTACGACTATGGGGTGTGTGTGTGTGTGTGTGTGTGTGTGTGTGTGTGTGTACACATGCAAATGTATGTGTTTATTTTATTTTTTGGATGTGGACCATATGGTCTTTATTGAATTTGTTACAATATTGCTTCTCTTCTATTTTTTATTTATTTTTTTACTACAAAGCATGTAGGATCTTAGCTCCCCTAGCAGGGATCGAACTTGTGCCCCCTGCATTGGAGGGTGAAGTCTTAACCCCTGGGAAATCCCCATATGTGTTTTTTAGGGGAGGATCCAGCTCATAAGTCATATTTCCACAGTGATTTGTGATTCCTGTCGTAGTTTAAAAAGTGCCATTCTCATGGCACAAACTACTTGGAGTCAAAGACACCGCCCCCACCTTCAGCTGTGCTAAGCAGGCTCAGAAAGATACAGGCACTGAGCTACAGGTCTCAGAGGAGAAAGAGGAGGTCCAGGTAGAGGGGTGGAGGTGCGGGGAGCCACGGCAGAGGTGGGAGCAGCCGGCGTTCTGAGCAAAGGCCTGGAGGCAGGAGGCTCCAGGAGATGCAGGGAGAGGCCCTGCACCCACGCGTACCTCCAGCGGGGGCCCGCCGGCCTGGTGCAGAGACTTTGGTGGGAGGCGCTCAGAGATGCCACTTCCCTCGAGGCTGGCCAGGCTGCTCTGGTGGGACGTTGCAGACTTGGTGCCCCGAGGATGGGGGGGCCTGCTGGGGCCGGGAGGGGCCTCCTCGGCTTTGCCCAGACCCTGCAGGTGCCCGTCTCTGGTCACGGATGCACAGACATCTGCTGGCTTCACAGACGCCATCTGCTCCACAGTCTCCCTGGCAGGGAAGGAGAGGCATGGTGACCCTGAGCCCTGGCATGGGCTGGGCAGCTCTGTCCTGGGAGCCATGCAATCCAGGACACAAGCTCTGGAGTCAGGCACCCCTGCATCCTCACCCTGTGCTGCCGCCCTCTTGCCGTGTGACCCTGGGCAAGGTACCACCCCTCTCTGAACCACACTTATCTCAACTGTAAAATGAGGATGCTGACAAAACCCACCCTACACACCGGGGCAGAAACAGTGCGGAAATAGAGGTGCCAGAGTACCCTTTCCCAGGCTTCTGGAATTTGCCTTCCCTCTTTCCTATTCCAGCCATTTCCATCAACTTCCATCTACTCAAAAAGACCATGTCCCTATCGTAAACAGAAGACCAGTATTTTGTATTACAGACAGAAGCGAACTTTGCAAATAAATACAAGGAACATGAAAACAGCATTATCATAGTCTAGATAAATCCTGTTGCCTAGTAAAGGCTCTTGGCCTGAGGCCTGCTGGCTTTCTTTCTCTTTCTCTCTTTTTAAAGGACGATCAGGAGAGGCCCTGAAGACTTTATAGCCCTGAGACTTTCTCCTTGTTGTACATGGAATCTCTGAGACTGAGAGTGATGGTATTTAATGCGCATCTTGCCTACCAGAGATCTCATCCCACACCTCCCTAGACCATTTCAAGTGCTATCAATGGAGTACATTTCATGGTTTGTAGAGACACTGAGCTACAGGTCAGGAAAGCCGTTTCTAAACTGTGAAGGGCTGTGTAGCTCCTAGGACAGTTACTACCCCTGTAGTTTCTGAGCTGGCGTGGGACTGGCGGGGAAAGCTCAGTGACCTACTCGAGGGGAACCCCGTGACTTCTCTCAGCCTGTGCCGGGGGCTGCCTGGTGGGAAGCCTTGGGGCCGCTGCTTTTCCTGGAGCTGGAGCCGGCCTGTCAAAACCCATGGTGCAGCCCTGGCCCTCTGCCTCCTCCTCCTCCATCCTCAGGGCTTCTGGAAGGGACTTCACACTGAGGTACCTGCAGAAAAACACAGAGGAGCGTGACTTCAACCCACAAGGCCAGCAAGATCCCACCGCAGGGCCAGACGCCCTGGCCTTGGGCCTGGTGGGCACTCACCGCTCCAGGAGGCCGTGGAAATCCTGCTCCACCCGCAGCTCCTTGGGCCTGAGCGGGGCCGGGAGGCCCAGTGGCCCGTCCTCTGCCTCATTGCTGGGAGCGCTCAGATCCGAGTTCATGTGCAAGAGATGGGGGCCAATGCTGGTGGCTTCGGGCTGGGGCCAGAAAGGAGGAGGGGCAGAGATTCAGCAGATACCTAAGACCACTCTTTAAGGACCTACCTTATGCCAGGCTCACGCTGGGTGCTGAAGAGCAAGAAAGAGGTTAGATTCACTGGCCTATTACTCTTATCCTATGTGTGAAAGAAGGGACGGGGTCATTGATCTCCAAAACCAGCTGCCATGAGTGTGCTGTGTGCCAGGACTGTACAGATATCATTTGACAACAATCCCACCAGTATATAGGCTATTACAGCCCATTTTACAGGCAGGTACTCGAGGCTCAAACGATTTGCCTAAAGCCATAGAGCAGCAAGGGGGGGGGTGCCAGGATCTGAACCCAGATTTTCATTCCAGTGTGAACATGCAGCCGCTTAAAACACCTTCACTGTGGGAGCAGGGGAGTCCCTCAAGATAATGCCCTAGAGATGGCCATCTCCCATAAGGCTGTGACGTGGGCTAGAGGCAATTCTACAAAGCCCCTTCCGTGTATGGTTCTTATCTAGTGCAGCCATCTCTGTGAATAGTCTCCAGATCCACCTGAGTCTACAAGCTAGAAGCCCGGAGGTCATGATTCGCTCCTTTCTCTCACCATCACTCCAACTCCAGTCCAATGCACCTTCTAAACCTCTCTCAAGTCCATGCATGTCTCTGCACCTGCCCCACCACCTCCCCAGCTCTGAAGGTGAAAGCGTTAGTTTCTCAGTCATGTCCAACTCTTTGTGATTCCACAGACTGTAGCTTGCCAGGCTTCTCTGTGCATGGGGTTCTCCAGGCAAGAATACTGGAATGGGTAGCCATTCCCTTCTCCAGATGATCTTGCTGACCCAGGGATCAAACTTGTATCTCCCGCAGAGCAGACAGTCTCCTGCATTGCAGGCAGATTCTTTACCATTTGAGCCACCAGGGAAGCCCAACCTGCAAACCCTCTTATATCATCCCCTGCTGAAAAAACAGCAGAGTTTAAAACCATCCCCCGATGTGACCACATACCTAACTCCTAGGGCCCCTCCCTGCCTCTCCAGCCACATCTCTTAGACAATGGACCCCTCACTGCCTATATTCTAAAGATAGGGCCTTTGCATAAGCTGTTTTTTCTGCCAGATTTTTTTTTTCTCTTCTGCACCTAGTAATTCCTACTCCTTTTCAGATTTCACTTAAACATGACTTTCTCAAGGAAAGTTTTTCTGACTCCTTAATGAACTCAGATATGTTAGCCTGTTATCTACTTGGTGTAGAACTCCATAATTCTCCTTCAGAGCACCGATCAAAATTAAAGTAACCAGTTTAACTCTACAGAAAATTCCATGAGGGTGAAAGTGTTAGTTGCTCAGTCCGATTCTTTGTGTCCGACTCTTTGCTATCCCATGGACTGTAGCCAGGCTCCTCTGTACGTGGAATTCTCCAGGCAAGAATACTGGGGTGGGCAGCCATTCCTTCCTCCAGGGGATCCTCCCAAGCCAGGGATTGAACCCGGGTCTCCTGAGTTGCAGGCAGACTCGTTTCCATCTGAGCCACCAGGGAAGCCCACGAGGGTAGAGGCCACCTATTATTTTGGTTGTTTTTTACTGAATTCCCACCACGTGTCTTGAGTGACGGCATATGGTACAAACTTCTCAGATGTCATGAAGCTACTAATGGAGAAACCAGTGAACGAAGGAATAGTCTACTCTGGTTGTGTAAAGAGGTACCTCAGGGCCGAGGGTCTGGATGGCCGCTGCGTGGGTTTGTTCCAAAGGAGAGGGTGGGTCTGTTGGCCGGTGGGGGGAGGGCGTGGCTGGGGGGCTGTCCAAAGCCAAGTCTGACCCGACTTGCCCAGGCTCCTGCTCATTGTGGTCCATGAGGTCCTTCAGCTCATCCAGGCGAATTCCCAGCTGGATTATTTCTGCCTCCAGCTCCCTGGAACAAGGACATGTCAGCGGGTCTCGGAGGCTGTGCTTTAGAGCAGAGACCCCAGAAATGCCCATGGAGGGCCCATCTGACATCATCATTTAGATTATAAATAAGCAAGAGAAAAGTAGACTCCACCGGGAATAAGGAGGCTCAGCCCAAGTTCCCTTCTGCCACCAGCTGGGTGTAGGACCCTGAGTAAATCCCTTTCCCCTCTGGCCTCAGTTTCCCCATTCTCCAGTGAGGGGATTCCACTCTTATCTCCAAGGGCACTTCTCATGGCAGGGAGTCTAAAAGTACACCGATCTCAGCCTTTGAGTATCCCCCATCTGGACACGCTGCTAATTGGGATGGGATTCCTCCCCGCTCCCCAAGTGGGTGAATTAAGGATGAAGCGTGCCCCTCGGGGCGGGGACCTGGGGCCTGGCCCATCTGTCCTCCCAGGCCTCCCTCCCCAGCAGGTACCTGTCAGGATCAAATCTCCTGGGTGTCCCCTTGGAGCCGGCAAGCTGCTGGGACAGGTGCCGCTCCCTGCAGGCCTTCAGGTAGTCCTCCTCCAGGGCCGCGTGGGCAGCCTTTAGCTGCTGGAAGACCTGAAACGAGACAGGCCAGTAAGACTCGAGTGCCCACGCCCTGTGGGCTCCGTCCTTGCAGACACAGTGCATGAGCTGCTGGTGGGTGCCTGGGGTGGCTGTGGGACTCACCCTGGACTGTGGAGACCTCTGGGCTCCTGAGTGTCTGGAAGGCTGGGGTTGGAGCCTCTGGAACCTGTTTGCCCTGGTTGATTTCCCTGCCCTTAGACTGGTAGGACAGAGGCACGGCTTAGAGCCTTGGCATGAGCCCCAGAGGGTGCCAGTCTTCCCTGGGTAGACCTGTAAGAACCCTGATGTTCCATGATGGTCACAGTGTCAAATATACTATCGCTATATCGCCATAAAGACCTACTTCTTGAGAGGCCTTAGTTCCTCATACTTGATTCTCAAAACTGTGGGCTTTGGAATATTAGTCACTCTTCTCCTGAATCCAATACATCCTGTTGGATAATACACCCAATAGATGCATTATCATCACCGTCATGCTATTGATAACGATAACTGACATTTACGGAGCACTGAGGCTGAGCGACTTCACTTTCACTTTTCACCGTCATGCACTGGAGAAGGACATGGCAACCCACACTAATGTTCCTGCCTGGAGAATCCCAGGGACGGGGGACCTGGTGGGCTGCTGTCTCTGGGGTCGCACAGAGTTGGACACGACTGAAGTGACCTAGCAGCAGCAGCAGAGGCTTTGTCTAAAGGACGCTGCATTATTCATTTAATCTTCAGCATAACCCTAACGAGAGGGGTAATTTATCATCTTCATCTAAATGGGAGGAAACTGAGGCACAGAGAGGTTACTTAAGTTGGTGAAGGTCACACAGTGAGTGAGCAAGTTGTAGAGTTAGGATTTGAACCCAGGCCCTCGAGCTCTGGAGCTGATAGTCCCAAGCATTGCACAAGGCTCCCATAGTAAATGTGATAGTAGTCAACTCTTGGCTAGAACCATGGGAGGTGGGACCATTATCCCTGACTTCTTATCATCCTCATCTCACTCATTCTATGCTGACGACAGAGGTCGGCCAAAGACAACCTAGAGGCTCATCTCCAGTCTAGCCTGATCTTCCAACAGCTCTCAACTTCCCTGGATATGGAGGAATTAGAAGAGGGGGGAAGAAAAAGAACAATTTTTATTTTCAAGGTCCTTGACTATCTATCTACTCAATGGGATAATACAATCCATGTGATATATCTTGTAACTGGAGCATGTGCGCAACATCTGCATAGCAACATACGTGCCTGCGGCGTCACTTCAGCCGTGCCCAGTGCTTCGCAACCCTGTGGACTGTAACAGGCCAGTCTCCTCTGTCCGTGGGGCTGCCCAGGCAAGAATACTGGAGTGGGCTGCTCTGCCCTCCTCCAGGGGATCTTCTCCACCCAGGGAAGGACCCGCGTCTCTTACTTCTCCTGCATGGGCAGGTGGGTTCTTTACCACTAGTGCCACTTGGGAAGCCCATATACTAACACAGTAACTGCTAATATCATAACAGCGAAAACTATCAAACCAGGGATGTTGCATTTGCCCCTTCCAGTCCTCCCCCTCAGCTCCTCTCCTTACCCTGCTCTATGCCTTGAGCATCAGCTGGGCTCCCAACCTGCTGGCTTCCCCTGGGGTCTTTCCAAGGGAGGCATCTATTAGAGGTCAGAGGGTGGGAGGGGAGAGACCTGGAAGAGAGCAGCTTCAGGCAGGCGTGAGTCCCTGGGCTTCCCTGTTCCTTGTCGGGCTCCCTGAGGCTGCCGCCCACATCCCTGCCAACAGCTCCTTCACTGATCCCTACACCCGCAGCTTTGAGAGCTTCAACTGCTCCTTCCTGGGACCCTGTCTGATGCAGCAGAAATCTAAATTTTATGAGTGATCATGCTGCTGTTGCTGCTGCTAAGTCGCTTCAGTCGTGTCCGACTCTGCGACCCCATAGACGGCAGCCCACCAGGCTCCCCCGTCCCTGGGATTCTCCAGGCAAGAGCACTGGAGTGTGTTGCCATTTCCTTCTCCAGTGCATGAAAGTGAAAAGTGAAAGTGAAGTCGCTCAGTCGTGTCCGACTCTTAGCGACCCCATGGACTGCAGCCCACCAGGCACCTCTGTCCATGGAATTTTCCAGGTAAGAGTACTGGAGTGGGGTGCCATTGCCTTCTCCGTGAGACCATAGTTACCTAGAAATACTGGAGTCCAGATGGAAATAAACCAATAATGGTTAGATTAGGGGGTCTCTTCGCCTCCCCATCCCCAGTTTTCAAGCTTTAGCAATCTCTTTTATAATAAAGAAAATTTAAAAAGAAAATGCCTTTTCCTGGTTGTTGACAGGTAGGATAATCGGTGGGAAGCTGGGCAGGACAGTGGTTACGACCCTGGACTTGGGAATCCGATAGATCTCCATCTGGGCTGTACTGCCTACTGGCTGTGTGGTCTTCAAGTCACCTCTCTGGGTTTCAGTTCATTCCAGTTATGTGGGGGTGATGACTGTAACTGCCTCGCCAGGTTTTTATGATGATAAAATGAATTAATGTACATCAAGGGCTTGCCACAGAGCCGGGCACACCACCACCGCTGCATAATAAGTGGTGACTATTGTGCTCTAGCGATCATTATCATGGAAAGCTAAGCGGGGGCTGTCTGTTCAAAAAGGAGACATGGTGTCTGGGATTCCCCGGTCTGTCTTGCAGCAAACAAGCTTTGGAGGCTGTGCTTTGCGACACAGAGCAGTCGTCTAGCAGCTCCGCGGGCATCTTCTGAAATGGACAGTACCTTGAGTTGGTCCCGGGGTGGCAGCCGTCCTGCGTGTATCAGCTCTATAAAGGACTCCACCTGGGCATTGGAGGGGAAAGAAACACGCTCCATTAATCCAGGCTCAGGTGAGTTCTGCCGACTCCCACACTGAGCCACAGTCATACTTTGGCATAGGGAGCTGGGTCCCGCCTCGGGACGTGGGTTTTCTGACAAGCACAGAGAGGCAGATGCCAGAAACAGGCTCCAGCACCAGCTCTGGCCATGGCAGCCTTGGGGAAAATCTAAGCTGAGCTTCCAGGATTTGATTTGATTTCACTCATGTGCATGAAACCTATGAGGCAGGATATTAGCTGCATCCTGGTGGGGGTGAGGAGACAGGAAACAATCCAGATGCCTATCCGTGGAATAGTATGCAGCCGTCCAGAGGAGGCAGGCATGTGGGTGGGTGTGTTCTCATGCATAAATGCCTCCATGAACTACTTCCAACATCAGATCAAGGTACAGGACAGTGTATGGCATGCTACCATCTGCTATAAAGTATAGAGAGAATAAAAAAGGAAAAATGCAAATACAATTGCTTATATATTATAAACTACCTCTAGAAGGATGAAAGAAACTAAAATATTAACTGCTTCTGGGGAAGAGAACTGGATAGTGTGGGGGGACAGGGAGAGGAGGAAGGTTTTCTACTATATGTATTCTCTGAACTTTGAACAAAGTGAATTTATTGCCTACTCAGAAATATACAAATTTGGGATATTAAAAAAAATCCAGGTACAACATAGTGTATATACTTATGTGACCATTTCTATAAACTCATGTGCATTCATTAAACATTTGGTACAAAGCAGAAGGGCAAGAGTGGGAAAGAAAATTTCATTGAATGTATTCTTTGCCCTGTGTGATGGTCTTTACCATGAGTATCTCTTACAGTTACAAAAAAAAATTTAATTAAGGGAAAAAAGGCAAAGACAATTTGTAGATTTCTAGGAAAGCTCTAGATCAGTGCCAAAATATACAACTTTTCCTAATATAATTACATTATATAACTTATATAACATATAAAACTGAAGCATGGTGCAAGCTACATATGTAATTTAAAATGTTCCAGTAACCATACTAAAAATGTGAAAAGACATAGGTGAATTAATTTTAATAAGATATTTTATAAACCTAAAATATTATTTTGACATGTAATCAGATGTAAAAAAAAGTACTGAAATGCTTTACAGTACACAGGACAAGGAGAAATGTCTCTCCAGTTACAGGACCCAGAATGGCGGGGATAAAGAGGAATAAAGTTCATGTTGCTACAACATGGGTGAGCCTTGAAAAGACTGTGCTAAGTGAAAGAAGCCAGACACAAAAGGACAAATGGTATGCAAATCCATTTATATGAAAGGTCAAAAACAGGTAAACTCAAAGAGACAGAAGGGAAGCCCAGATGGTGCTCCTAGTAAAGAACCTGTCTGCCAATGCAGGAGATGCTGGAGACAAGGGTTCGATCCCTGAGAGGAGGCGATGCCCTGGAGAAGGGCATGGCAACCCACTCCCGTGTTCTTGCCTGGAGAATCCCATGGAGAGAAGAGCCTGGCCAGCTAGAAAAGAGTCAGACACGACTGAAGCGACTTAGCATGCATTCAAAGAGACAGAAGGCAGATGAGCAGCTGGCTGGGGCTGGGGGAAGGGGAATGGGACGTGACTGCTTAATGGATATGGAGTTTCTTAGTGGATGATGAAGATGTTCTAAAACCGATCGTGTTGATGGCAGCACAACTATGAAATACTGAAAGCCATGAAGCATTAGCTTTAAATGACTGAACCGCACGTCATGTGAATTATATTTCAGCAAAGGTGTTACCAAGAAAGAAAGAAAGAAAGAAAAGAGAACGGTAGTGTTTCTTTGAAAGAATTTGTTTTATGGACATGATGATACAACTGTTGCATTTCCTTTTTTGCATTGACTACTAGGAAGTTCAGAGCCAAACGTGAATCTGATAAAGTGTTCAGGGTCTTTGTTTATTCACTTCTCCCTAAGGTCATTTTATTTTTTTTCCTACACATACTTCCCCTTTACCCCAGTTTCCTCGCTTCTGTTTTCAGAATGTGCTTATAATGCGGGTATTTTCTAAACCGCTTTAAAGTACTTTTGGAAAAAGGCCAAGCGTATAGTTATAAACAATAACAACAAATTCATAGTTATTTCAATGAAAATGAAAAGGCCTCTTGAGAAGTAACTGAGAATTGATTCCAAAATGAAAAGAACTAGAGAAGTGGGGTGATCCAAAGAGGAAAAGGGAAAGTAAAGGTTCCATAACCCTTCCAGAATCCTGAAAAAGACCCCCCCAGGAGTGAACCAGGAGACACTTTCAAGCAGTTAGACAGAGTTTGATGAGACACAGGGCCAAAAAGGGAGTTAAACCTAGCACTGGGTGACAAGGAGGAGGCTGGAGCTTTGTGGCCTCTAAAACCAGCAGGGAAGTCCCAGGTTAACTCCTGCAGGGGATGAGTGCGCCTGGCACACAGACAGCCCCTCCCCCAAGCGGGTAGAGGCTCTGCTTTCTCCGAGGGAAGTCTGTCTACCGTGGGCAAAGCTGGGGTTCCACTCACCTTGGTCAGGAACCGGCTGGCCTGAGAGGCCAGCTCCTGGGCCCGCTCCGCTGAGGGCTGGTCCTGGGCAATGCCCCCTGCATCCTCCTGAAGCCACCCTAGGGTGGGCATGCTGGGGGGTGAGGAGGGGCTCAGGTCTCCTCCAGCTGATGGCGACCCTGGAATACACAGTCACTACATGTTGGGGCCAAGAACAGTCCTTCCTGGGGCTGAGAGACTGGTGCTCAACTTCAAAACCGCCCCCTGCATCCTCCAGTAACAGCTCAGCCTTCTCACGACCTCCCCGCTTTTCTGCTGGCCCCAGGAGGTGACCTGGGCAGTGTGGTCCCCATTTATAGGCAAGCACAAGGCTAATTTGCCCTGGATCACCCAGCTAGAGGCCAAGCCAGACCTCTGGGTTCCCAGTCAATAGTGTGGGCTTCAACTCAGAAGGACGGAGGTTCAGTTGCCGACCCTCCTCTGCAGCGGTGTGACCTTCCTCATGTTGTCACCTCGCCAAGCCTTGGTCGCCGTAACTGTCAGTGTAACACCAGTGGGGCCCTCAGCAGGCTGATGTGATTGACTGAGGCCGTGCGTGGCAAGGCTTGGCGCAGGGTCTAGCCCGATGTGGGCTCTACTGTGATGATGCACTTTGTCATACAAATTGCCCAAGACCATCCAGCTGCTAAGTAGAGAGAGCTAGGGCTTCACCCATGCAGTGCTGGCTCGAAGCAGACATTTCCACATCTCCATCTGACCTCTTCAAGTCACAGGGCCCAGAGAGGGGCCTCACCTCCCTCCCTCTCTTCCCCAGCCTGAAGCTAGGGCCACCCTGGGGTGGACCAAGTGTCCCCGGAGCAGTCACCACGGAGGAGCCTCCAGACGCATCTCCCAGACTCACCTGAAGCCTCAGAGGCCTGCGGGCCCTCGGCGGGGCCCACATACCACTTCACAGAGTGGGGCTGTGGGATGGTGAAGGACAAGACCTTGGTCCCCTGGGGCATCGTCCCCGCGTGGATGCTGTGGCTGGGCCGGGGCGGGTCCGAGTACAGGTTCACCTATCGGGGAGGGGAGGCATGGCAGAGCCCAGTCAGGGGTGGGGCAAACCACCCAGAAGGCATCCCCTTCATTCATGCCATCACTCAGGTGCTCAATAAAGATGGATAACAGACGTAAGTAAATAAATAAAAATGGATAATAACTACTGCCTTTCAGTGGAACCTGTGGGTGGGGGCCAAACACTGGGCCAAGGGCTTACGCACTGTTTCTTTCTGTCTTTATGGCAGTCCTAAGAGGGAGGGACCACAGGCCTATTTTACAAAAGGGGGAACTGAGACTCAGAGAGGCTGAGTTACTTACTCAAAATCTCCAACTGAAAAATCCTTGGGCTGGGATTATATCCCTGCTTTGACTCCAGAGTCTATGGTTTTCCATATTAATAATCTTATTAATTTTGTTATGATTTATAATATAATCTAATCATATTGTAATCAATATAGCATTTAACAGATGTAAAGTATAATCACTTTATAATAAAAAGAGGGAGGGACCACAGGCCTATTTTACAAAAGGGGGAACTGAGACTCAGAGAGGCTGAGTTACTTACTCAAAATCTCCAACTGAAAAATCCTTGGGCTGGGATTATATCCCTGCTTTGACTCCAGAGTCTATGGTTTTCCATATTAATAATCTTATTAATTTTGTCATGATTTATAATATAATCTAATCATATTGTAATCAATATAGCATTTAACAGATGTAAAGTATAATCACTTTATAATAAGATCATTATTGTTTTTATTAATAAAAACATTTCTAAGAATTACCATTACATTGATTTTTAGCTGTTTCAATGAAAGCATAAACCAACAAGTGAAGGAATCGTCGCTCAGTTGTAGCAGATCTCCATCACTTGAGGATGGATTTCATACGGTGACAGTCCAGCACGCGGGAGAGAGGTAGAGAGTCAGGCAGATGGCCACGGAAGACCGGCTGCGGTTAAAGACCTGAGTGCCATATACTGGTTTAAAGCAGAGCCTGGCAGGCTATGGTTTGTTTTGACGAACATGGTTTTAGTGAACACAGCCACGCGTGCTTGCTTATGTATTGCCTGTGCTTGCTTTCATGCTATAATGGCAGAAATGACTCGTTACCACAGAGAATTTACGGCCCAGATAGCTGACAATAATCACCCTCTGGCCCTCTAAACAGAAGTCCGCTGATCCCGGCTTAGTGGATGAGCCCTGTAGCACCTGGGTTCACGTCGAGGCTCTGCTACTCGCTTCGAGTCCTAGAACAGCTGATTGGACTAACCTGTCTGTGCCCAAAGTGAGAGCTCAGTGAACAGCAGCCATCACCCTCATATCTGCCATCACCGGTGGCATAACTATTACCATCATCCCCACTACCACCATCATCGTTGCCATGGTTATTCATGTGGCCCTCATGGAGGCAAGTCCCAAAAAGCTCCTCTTCTGTGGTGCCTCAGTGCCCCCCCGGTCCTCAACATCAGGCAGCTGATCTTACTACCCTCTGCTGCCCTAAGGTCAGGAGTGGACAGTTCAGGGTGGGCTCCCAGGCCTACAGACAGGCAGCCTCTCCCTGCTTAAGCTGCTCTTCACGTCCTGGCCGTGGCAGAGAAATCTCCTCCAAAGTGAGGGACAATGGCCCAGCCATGGCTTGGCCCCTGCTGCCTGCCCCCTCTTTCAGGCCCAGCCTCTGATGAGAACAAAGCTGGATTTTAATAATCCCCTTGGCCATCTGCTCAGGCGCGCCTGGGGGGACTTGTCCCCCAGCACCCCTCTCCTCCCAAGGTGACCCAAATCTGGGGAAGGCCTGGCCCTGCTGCATGCTCCCCCTTGCCCTACCCTGCCCATCCCCTAGCCTCAGGCCTGGCTGCCCCACAAAGACCCAACCTGGGGGAGCAACAGGGACAAGTAGTCTCAGCACCTCTGTTTCTGCAGAGGGACCAACGGCCTGTGTGGAGGCCCAGGGAAGCGGGGAGCTGGGGGTGAGTGTGGGC
>SJYT01014405.1:447588-556021 GCA_006410635.1 Cephalophus harveyi
TCTCAACCCCTCCAGACCCTCCTACAGCTGAGATGGCGGCAGCAGCTGGAGGGAGGTGGCACAGGGCAGCGAATGCAGGAAGCGAAGCGAAGTGAAACTCGCTCAGTCGTGTCCGTGTCCGACTCTGCGACTCCATGGACTACACAGTCCATGGAATTCTCCAGGCCAGAATATTGGAGTGGGTAGCCTTTTCCTTCTCCAGGGGACCTTCCCAACCCAGGGATCGAACCCAGGTCTCCCGCACTGCAGGTGGATTCTTTACTGGCTGAGCCAGGGCACGCCTGTAAATTCTGACCCTAAGCTGGTCCCCGGCCAGCCCTATCTCCCTGCCTCCACCCCAGACCAGATCCAGTGGTGCCCCCAGGCCAGGCCCTGGGACTCCCTGGTCAGCCACCTCAGCGGCAGAAACCAGGATCATCTAGTTTGGCTCTGTTAAACCTAAAAAATAAATATATAAACTTGTAAGCCTAAAAAGACAGTCGACTTGGAGTGGGCTTTGCAGCCAGAACACTGGGCTCAAACCCCAGCTTTGGCACCTGCTGGCGAGTGATCTTGGGTGAACCCCTTAACCTCTGTGCCTCAGTTTCCCCATGGTAGCTGACTTAGGACAGTGGTCAGTAAGCATCGCTTATTGCTCTTGTTATTACACTGTAATATCCTCATTCTGCCTTGTCCCTATGCCTCTGCCACACACCTTGTCAGGGCCTGAGCGGAGCTCACCCAGGCATGGCGAAAAACAGTGCCTACTCTGGAATCAGGCAGAGTTTAATCCCCCACTTTTAATTTCTTACCAGCTGTGGAAAGGTTGCACAAACCACTCCAACTGGCGAGCCTCAGTTTCCTCTTGTGAAGAGGGTCAAATGAGTTGACCCTGGCAGTATGCTTAGCCTGGGGCCTGGCAGCTTTTTACTGCTCAGCAAATGCCAGTCTCCTTCCCCTGGTCCCCACCGGTCGCTTCTCCTCTACTGCTGTGCCTGGCCTGGGTCTCCAGGGTCACATCCCTGGCCAGGCCAGGGGTCCAGGCCTCCCCCTGGGGGCTCTGAGCAGAGTTGAGTGGCTCAGCTGGCTGCTGGGAAGGTCACTCCAGCCAGCTCAACCTCAGTTCGGTTCAGTTCATTTCAGTCGCTAGTCGTGTCTGATTCTTTGCAACCCTATGGACTGCAGCACACCAAGCCTCCCTGTCCGTCACCAGCTTCCAGAGTTTACCCAAACTCATGCCCATTGAGTTGGTGATGCCATTCAACCATCTCGTCCTCTGTCGTCCCCTTCTCCTCCTGCCTTCAGTCTTTCCCAGCATCAGGGTCTTTTCAAATGAGTCAGTTGTTTGCATCAGGTGGCCAAAGTATTGGAGTTTCAGCTTCAGCATCAGTTCTTCCAATGAATATTCAGGACTGATTTTTTTAGGATGGACTGGTTGGATCTCCTTGCAGTCCAAGGGACTCTCAGCAGCTCAGCCTGCAGCTTAGCAGCAGCTCAGCCTGCAGGGGCAGTAACACTTTTGTCTCTGTGAGCTGGCCTCCTTGGCGAAGGCTCTGAGCAGCAAGCCATCCTGGGGTTTCCCGAGCCTGGACAGAGCTCTGGACACAGTGAGAGGCCCGGCTGGAAACTCAGCTCCCCAAGCTCTGCGGACCTAGTGAGGCCCCTCCCCACTCAGGCTCCGCGTCCTTCTCAGCATGCTGGGACGTGAGTCCTGCCAGTACTGTTCCCCAAGGCAGGGAGAGGATTGTTCTGCTTCCAGGAGAGTCGAGCTGACCTGTACTCACCTTTCTCTTGAGGAGAATTCTCAAGCCAAAGAATCACTTTTTCTAGAAAGCAAAAGCCGGGGAGCTAATGCTGCACCACTCCTGGCCTCTTCTGCCTTCCCTTTCACACACTCGGGTCTGGGATACCAGCCAGGCTGGCGTCCCCACATGGTGAGTCCCCACTGGGTCGGGGGAAATGTCCAGGAGGTGCATATGGCTGTGATCCCATTGAGTCCCCCTGCTCAGGCCTACCCTGTGCCTGGCACACAAGGGCACCCAATGAACACCTTCCTTTTAATACTATTAATATTCTCTAATTCTTAGATAAATACTTCCAAAACCCAGACTCTTTTCTTTTAAAGAGTAAAGGAGGAAGGTAGGAAAGGAGGGAGGGGGAAGATATTCTCAGCCTCTGTTCTTGACCTTGACCTTTGGCAACCTCTGCCCCTTTTGGGGTCCTGATTCTCCAGTCTGTGAGATAGGGACCTGATGACCAGATCCTTTCTCCTTGGACCTTCTAGGAGCCTATGACAGTGTGGTTTCCCCAGAAGGGATGTCTCATCAAGCTCCCTCAACAGTCCTCCGGCTCTCTCTTCTGCCCCTGAATCTGACTCAGAGAGCTGAAAGAAGCCTTAAGACATGGGGGTGGGGAGGGGTCAGCCCAGTGGCTCCCAGGAGGCCTGCTGGTGTTCAGTTCCCAAGCTGTGTCCAACTCTTTGCAACCCCATGGACGGCAGCACTCCAGGCTCCCCTGTCCTCCATCTTCCGGAGTTTGCTCAAATTCATGTCCATTGAGTCAGTGATGCTCTCTAACCATTTCATCCTCTTTGCCCCCTTCTCCTTTTGCCTTCAATCTTTCTCAGCATCAGGGTCTTTTCTAATGAGTTGGCTCTTTGCCTCAGGTGGCCAAAATATTGGAACTTCAGCTTCAGCATCGGTCCTTCCAATGAATATTCAGGGTTGATTTCCTTTAGGATTGACCAGTTTGATCTCTGAGCAGTCCAAGGGACTCTCAAGTGTCTTCTCCAACACCACAGTTCAAAAGCATCAGTTCTTCAGCACTCAGCTTTCTTTATAATCCAACTTTCAGATCCACATATGACTACTGGAAAAACCATAGCTTTGACTATACGAACCTTTGTGGGCAAAGTGATGTCTCTGCTATTGAATATGCTCTCTAGGTTGGTCATAGCTTTCCTTTTGAGGAGCAAGTGTGTTTAACCCCCTTTTACAGTTGTGCCCAAGGAGGCCAAGATAGAAAGGATTTGCCTGTGTCAGGAGGATGTGGGGACGCGGGGAAGTCTTGCCCCTAGAACAGGGCCCCTCCGCTTTCTCAACGTGGCGGCCTTGGCAACACGTCATGGAAGAAGAGTTGCTAGGTGGTGGAAAGCAGCTCCCTGGCAGGGCGAGGGTCTCGGAGTAGGATGGGGGCAGCCTGGGTGGGGGCCCTGAGAGAGGAGGCAAGTGAGAGGGAGGGTCTGCATCTCTGCACCCCAGCTCCCACCCCTCCTCCACTGCTGCTTGATGAGGCAAGAGGCCCGTAGGCGGAAGCAGGAAGCCAGGAGGGACTGCGACAAGTCCCACTTCCTGCCTCACCCCAGAAAAGGGGAAGGTCCTAAGTGCAGCATTCACAGCCTCCCCCTCCCCTAGATGAGTGAGGCCTGGGCAGGATGTGGGGGCAGATTGCCCCTCCACACTCCCTCTCCCGCACTAGACATTCAGAGTGGGGGGAGAGGCTGTGGGTGAGAAGACAGGGGAGGGGAAAGGCAAAGGGGAGAATCAGCCCCAGTGTTGGAGAAGAAATTCTGCACTACTCCTCTGGGGCTCAGAGAGTCCAAGTAACTTCCTTAAGGCCGCAGAGCTAGTCAGTAACAGAGACAAGAGTTGTTCCCAGGTGGTCTTACTCCAGAGTTTATCTAGACGGCCTTGGCAACACGTCATGGAAGAAGAGTTGCTAGGTGGTGGAAAGCAGCTCCCTGGCAGGGCGAGGGTCTCGGAGTAGGATGGGGGCAGCCTGGGTGGGGGCCCTGAGAGAGGAGGCAAGTGAGAGGGAGGGTCTGCATCTCTGCACCCCAGCTCCCACCCCTCCTCCACTGCTGCTTGATGAGGCAAGAGGCCCGTAGGCGGAAGCAGGAAGCCAGGAGGGACTGCGACAAGTCCCACTTCCTGCCTCACCCCAGAAAAGGGGAAGGTCCTAAGTGCAGCATTCACAGCCTCCCCCTCCCCTAGATGAGTGAGGCCTGGGCAGGATGTGGGGGCAGATTGCCCCTCCACACTCCCTCTCCCGCACTAGACATTCAGAGTGGGGGGAGAGGCTGTGGGTGAGAAGACAGGGGAGGGGAAAGGCAAAGGGGAGAATCAGCCCCAGTGTTGGAGAAGAAATTCTGCACTACTCCTCTGGGGCTCAGAGAGTCCAAGTAACTTCCTTAAGGCCGCAGAGCTAGTCAGTAACAGAGACAAGAGTTGTTCCCAGGTGGTCTTACTCCAGAGTTTATCTAGAAGGAGAGCTTCCGGTGAAATTCCTGGGCACCCCAGGTTCTAGGATTCGAGGACTCAGAGCTCATCAACAGCCTGGAGAGGGCAGGTTGCCGCCCCAGGGTCACAGAGTGACCCTAAGTTAGAACAAGGAAGGACCGCGTCCCCTAGCCCCAGGGTCTCTGGAGGCAGGAGGCAGTGGCTAGGGAAAAGTGTCATCTTGGGGGACTGGACCCACGCCTCCACCCCTCCACGCCTCCACCCCTCCACCCTACCCGGCCCAGTACCTTGGCCCCGAGGCGCAGCTGGTCGATGGTGTTCTCGGCCTCAGCGTACTTGGTGAGGAGCTTGTGGTAGTCCTCCTGTGGGGAGGGGGCAACGAGGTCACGCACCAGGCCTCTGACTGTGAGATTCCCCCCACCCTGGGAACCCACTTCCCAAAGGGGGCCTCTGGGTGCCTCGGAGGGAAAGGGCTCAGTAGTGGCAGTTCAGCAGACCCACGCAATACAGACCCCATGGCCAAATTCTGGAGAAGAGTTTACCCAAACTCATGCCCATTGAGTTGGTGATGCCATTCAACCATCTCGTCCTCTGTCGTCCCCTTCTCCTCCTGCCTTCAGTCTTTCCCAGCATCAGGGTCTTTTCAAATGAGTCAGTTGTTTGCATCAGGTGGCCAAAGTATTGGAGTTTCAGCTTCAGCATCAGTTCTTCCAATGAATATTCAGGACTGATTTTTTTAGGATGGACTGGTTGGATCTCCTTGCAGTCCAAGGGACTCTCAGCAGCTCAGCCTGCAGCTTAGCAGCAGCTCAGCCTGCAGGGGCAGTAACACTTTTGTCTCTGTGAGCTGGCCTCCTTGGCGAAGGCTCTGAGCAGCAAGCCATCCTGGGGTTTCCCGAGCCTGGACAGAGCTCTGGACACAGTGAGAGGCCCGGCTGGAAACTCAGCTCCCCAAGCTCTGCGGACCTAGTGAGGCCCCTCCCCACTCAGGCTCCGCGTCCTTCTCAGCATGCTGGGACGTGAGTCCTGCCAGTACTGTTCCCCAAGGCAGGGAGAGGATTGTTCTGCTTCCAGGAGAGTCGAGCTGACTTGTACTCACCTTTCTCTTGAGGAGAATTCTCAAGCCAAAGAATCACTTTTTCTAGAAAGCAAAAGCCGGGGAGCTAATGCTGCACCACTCCTGGCCTCTTCTGCCTTCCCTTTCACACACTCGGGTCTGGGATACCAGCCAGGCTGGCGTCCCCACATGGTGAGTCCCCACTGGGTCGGGGGAAATGTCCAGGAGGTGCATATGGCTGTGATCCCATTGAGTCCCCCTGCTCAGGCCTACCCTGTGCCTGGCACACAAGGGCACCCAATGAACACCTTCCTTTTAATACTATTAATATTCTCTAATTCTTAGATAAATACTTCCAAAACCCAGACTCTTTTCTTTTAAAGAGTAAAGGAGGAAGGTAGGAAAGGAGGGAGGGGGAAGATATTCTCAGCCTCTGTTCTTGACCTTGACCTTTGGCAACCTCTGCCCCTTTTGGGGTCCTGATTCTCCAGTCTGTGAGATAGGGACCTGATGACCAGATCCTTTCTCCTTGGACCTTCTAGGAGCCTATGACAGTGTGGTTTCCCCAGAAGGGATGTCTCATCAAGCTCCCTCAACAGTCCTCCGGCTCTCTCTTCTGCCCCTGAATCTGACTCAGAGAGCTGAAAGAAGCCTTAAGACATGGGGGTGGGGAGGGGTCAGCCCAGTGGCTCCCAGGAGGCCTGCTGGTGTTCAGTTCCCAAGCTGTGTCCAACTCTTTGCAACCCCATGGACGGCAGCACTCCAGGCTCCCCTGTCCTCCATCTTCCGGAGTTTGCTCAAATTCATGTCCATTGAGTCAGTGATGCTCTCTAACCATTTCATCCTCTTTGCCCCCTTCTCCTTTTGCCTTCAATCTTTCTCAGCATCAGGGTCTTTTCTAATGAGTTGGCTCTTTGCCTCAGGTGGCCAAAATATTGGAACTTCAGCTTCAGCATCGGTCCTTCCAATGAATATTCAGGGTTGATTTCCTTTAGGATTGACCAGTTTGATCTCTGAGCAGTCCAAGGGACTCTCAAGTGTCTTCTCCAACACCACAGTTCAAAAGCATCAGTTCTTCAGCACTCAGCTTTCTTTATAATCCAACTTTCAGATCCACATATGACTACTGGAAAAACCATAGCTTTGACTATACGAACCTTTGTGGGCAAAGTGATGTCTCTGCTATTGAATATGCTCTCTAGGTTGGTCATAGCTTTCCTTTTGAGGAGCAAGTGTGTTTAACCCCCTTTTACAGTTGTGCCCAAGGAGGCCAAGATAGAAAGGATTTGCCTGTGTCAGGAGGATGTGGGGACGCGGGGAAGTCTTGCCCCTAGAACAGGGCCCCTCCGCTTTCTCAACGTGACGGCCTTGGCAACACGTCATGGAAGAAGAGTTGCTAGGTGGTGGAAAGCAGCTCCCTGGCAGGGCGAGGGTCTCGGAGTAGGATGGGGGCAGCCTGGGTGGGGGCCCTGAGAGAGGAGGCAAGTGAGAGGGAGGGTCTGCATCTCTGCACCCCAGCTCCCACCCCTCCTCCACTGCTGCTTGATGAGGCAAGAGGCCCGTAGGCGGAAGCAGGAAGCCAGGAGGGACTGCGACAAGTCCCACTTCCTGCCTCACCCCAGAAAAGGGGAAGGTCCTAAGTGCAGCATTCACAGCCTCCCCCTCCCCTAGATGAGTGAGGCCTGGGCAGGATGTGGGGGCAGATTGCCCCTCCACACTCCCTCTCCCGCACTAGACATTCAGAGTGGGGGGAGAGGCTGTGGGTGAGAAGACAGGGGAGGGGAAAGGCAAAGGGGAGAATCAGCCCCAGTGTTGGAGAAGAAATTCTGCACTACTCCTCTGGGGCTCAGAGAGTCCAAGTAACTTCCTTAAGGCCGCAGAGCTAGTCAGTAACAGAGACAAGAGTTGTTCCCAGGTGGTCTTACTCCAGAGTTTATCTAGAAGGAGAGCTTCCGGTGAAATTCCTGGGCACCCCAGGTTCTAGGATTCGAGGACTCAGAGCTCAACAGCAGCCTGGAGAGGGCAGGTTGCCGCCCCAGGGTCACAGAGTGACCCTAAGTTAGAACAAGGAAGGACCGCGTCCCCTAGCCCCAGGGTCTCTGGAGGCAGGAGGCAGTGGCTAGGGAAAAGTGTCATCTTGGGGGACTGGACCCACGCCTCCACCCCTCCACGCCTCCACCCCTCCACCCTACCCGGCCCAGTACCTTGGCCCCGAGGCGCAGCTGGTCGATGGTGTTCTCGGCCTCAGCGTACTTGGTGAGGAGCTTGTGGTAGTCCTCCTGTGGGGAGGGGGCAACGAGGTCACGCACCAGGCCTCTGACTGTGAGATTCCCCCGACCCTGGGAACCCACTTCCCAAAGGGGGCCTCTGGGTGCCTCGGAGGGAAAGGGCTCAGTAGTGGCAGTTCAGCAGACCCACGCAATACAGACCCCATGGCCAAATTCTGGAGAGCTGGAGGCCACAGGACCACTCATCCACTGACCTGTCTATAGCCCCGACAGCGGTGATGGCCTCAGGGCCGGCTCGCTGCGATGCATAACCCGGTCACAGAGAATCTCAGCTACTTGCCTATCTATCTGAACTCTCTGCCTGCCTGTGTCTTCCCCATGCCTCTAGTCCCAGGAGTTAAGTAATATGTGCTTAGTAAGTATTTTTGAATGGCTGATTGAATGAACCATCTAAGGGACCACTGGTAGGAAAATAGAAGACTTGAAAATCACAGTTGCATTTACTCAGAGTTACAGCTTACCGTAAACAAAACTGAAGTGCTTCTTAAAACTAGTCATTACAGAGGAAAAGCAAAAACAGAGGTCACTGGTCACCTTTGGAGGAGGCCAGGGAACTGATGCATTGTTCTGAAAACTGGTTATTGGGAGGACAGAATCCAGCATTCCTCCTGTCTTCCCATGTGAATGAGCCCTTGGCAACCAAATAGTTGATGAAGGAAAGTTTTGTTTTATAGAAGATTTCCAGCAAAAAAAAAAAAAGCAGGGTACTACCACTCCGTCACCCTCAGTGAAAGCCTGGATCAAGGTAATGACCATCAACAGTCATTAACATCACGACTGAGACCAGCAGGCAGTTTACGCCTCCTGAAGGCACCACCTATGATGGGCTCTTGCCAAAAATCCCTACCCACATGGAACTGCGATCGGGGGGAAATAAGCAAATGGCTACAACCTGGAAACACCTCTAGTTCTAACTGGGCAAAACACAGGACCAAGAGAGGACAAGGAGACACATGAAAAGATACCCCAGAATGTGGGAGATGCTACAGGACAGAACTGGTTCCTTTAACAGATAAATTACACAGAAGAAAGAGATTTGGCAGAAAATGCAAAGAAGGGACTTCCCTGGCAGCCCAGTGGTTAAGACTTTTTGTCTTCAAATACAGGGGATTTGGGTTTGATCATTGGGTAGGAAGTTAAGGTCCCACATACCTCTCAGCCAAAAAAAAAAGAAAACCCAATAAAGACTTTAAAAATGGTCCACCAAAAAAAATAAAGGCAGAAGGTGATGGTGAGAGACTTGAAGGCGCAACAACCAATACCTATCTGAGCCGTGTTTGGATGCTGATTCAAACAAACTGAAATAAGCCATTTATGAGACAAAGCGGGAGATCTGAATACTGACTGGACATTGGTTAATATTAAGGAATGGGCATTAGGTTTTAGGTAGGCCGATGACTATCTTTAAGAGAGATTCCTTATTGTTAGACATACACACTAAAATATTTGAGGGTTTACCCCAGGAGTAGCGGGTGAGGAAGAAGAGGTGAGGCCATTGATGAAAAAGGTAGATGTGGCTCTGTGATCGGGCTACGGGGGTTCAGCACTGCTATTTTCTCTCTTGTATGTTTTGAATTTTTCTTAGCAGGACTTGAAAACAAACACAGTCTATCCTTATAGCACTAGTGCAAAAACTGCTTTTTTTTTGAACAACAGGCTTGGGAGTATCTTCATGGCTGTGGGTGTAACACTCCCTTCACGATCAGGGGGCTCCTGGATGGGCCCCCCAGATTCCCCAGATCCCCCAGACTTCCCCATCCTATCCAGCCTCCAACCCACACCAGCAGGCGCCTTGGGGTGGAAGTGAGTCAGGCTTACCTGGAGCTGATGGACAAGCTTGGTGGCTTGCTCGGGTGTCTGAAATTCTTGGGGCACCCTGGTGATGGGGTGGGTAGGAGGTGGGTTCTTTCCAGGAGAGACGTCTCCACTGCTCAGCAGCACCTCCCGCACAATCTCGGCAGGAGACTTGAAGATCAGTGGCTTGGCAGGGCCCTCGGGCAGCCTGCTCTGGCTCCTGGCCTTGGGGGGGCGGTAGCTCTCATCTTTGGGGAACTTCACCCGGGGTCCCACCTTGGAGAAATCAGGGAGCGGGTAGTTCAGCCGCCCCCGGCCATACTTGGGGGCATCAGAAGATGAGTGGCCAGCCAGAGTGGCTCCCGGCCTGGGGGGTGGCCTGTCCTGCCGAGCTGGCCGAGGGGAGGGGTTGGGAGGGCTGATGGAGCCTGTGAATCGGGAAGGGAGTGGCTTAGGTGATATTCGTGTCTGCTTCCAGGACTGGTCCCCAGGCTGAGGGCAGGAGAGGCTGCTGGTTTCTCTCCTCCATCTATCTGCAGGACACTGGAGGCTCTGGGCGGATGGTGCTAAGGATCCCTGGAGTTCCGTGGGCGTTGCCAGAGCAACACTTCCTTCAGTTCTGCCATTTGGGTTGAGGAGGTGGTGGCTGGGGCTCTGGGGTGAAGTTTCTGCCAGGGCAGTGGGCTGGGGGACATCAGTCTCTCCTTCCCAGGTAGAATCCAGGTTGTCACTGGGGTGGTTGAGGCTCACGGTCCCACTGCTCCAGGACCTGGGCGAGCTGAAGTCAACAGTTGGGTTGACCTCAGAGTGTTCTGGAAGTTTGTCTCCACTGGCTTGTTTGCTAGAAGCCACCCAGCCTGCGGGCTGACCCCAGTCCAGAGCGGTGGGGCTGGTGCCCCCATGGCCTCCTGAGCTGAGAAAGGCCTCATACCCCAACCTCGGGGAGCTCTCTCCAGCTTCCTGGACCTCAGAACCTTGCAGAACCTCACTTGGATCCTCTTTGGTCATGTCCGATTGAGGATCCTGCTGGGGGAGCCAGCTGAGAGGCAAGTTGGAACTTTCTGGGCTGTCCTCATCCTCTTCTTCAGACTCTGGAAAGACACATCATGGCTTCATATACACTAGACCTGGACTCACCGAGTCCCATTACCTAGGTCGTCTCAACCCCTGGGCTTTCATTTTCTTAATATGAGGTGATTGGCAAGAAGCCCAGTAAATTCCCCCATATGGCCAAATACTTACCTACTACCTCCTCTGGTGGTCTCAGTCCTTAAACCTGATTGTCCCTCTAGTGTTTCCTGTCTCAGCAAATGGAAACATCACCCCATCCAACTGCACAAGGCAGAAACCTGCAGGGTGTCTTTGCTATTTCCCTTCCCCTAAACCCCACAATCCAACCTGTCACCTGCTCCTGTCCTGTTACCTCCTAGGGTGCTCTCAAACTCACCTACTGCCCTACAGTCTAGAACCACCAGCTTTGCCCAAGCTGATCTCCTCTCTTGCCTGGACCACTGGAGCAGCCACTTAATCATCTCATCCTCCGTCTGAAAATTCATCAGTATCTTCCTGTTGTTCCCAGGACAGAATGAGCCTTTAACATGGGCCGAAGGTCCCGTCTCCATCCCCCAATAGCTCTCCTGTTCCAGTTCTTTCCACGGTCCCCCTCCGTCTTTCCCTGGTCTAGCCATGCCACATCCTCTCCTGCCACAGGGCCTCTATACATGCTGACCCCTCCGGTAGGGTCCTCTCACCCTCTCTCTGCCTAGTTAACTCCTATTTGTCCTTCACTCATTAGCTCAACCTTGACCTCATCAAGGCAGTCTTCCCTAACCTTCCTAACTTAGGTCAAAATCTCCCTTTTATAGGCTTTCACATGACTGAATACCTCTAAAATACTTATTACAGTGGCAGCTTTCTATATATTTATGTGATTGTTTCATCAATATTTTCTTCCCCCACTATACTGTAAGCTCCATGAGGATGAAGATACCCTCTGCTTTTATTTACTATTGTATTTGCAGAGGAACTGCTCAATATTGGTTGGCAGAATAGAAAGAAGGAAAGAAGGAAGGGAGGGATAAAAGACAATAATGCATGTAAAACTCCCCCCAAATGGATAGTTTTCAGAATCATTATACAGTAGGTGCTCAAGAAATATTCATTCATCCATCCTACTCACTCACCCTCCCGCTCATCCAATTGTCACCCACTCATCCACTGATCCCAGAAGGAAACGGCAACCCACTCCAGTGTTCTTGCCTGGAGAATCCCAGGCATGGGGGAGCCTGGTGGGCTGCCGTCTATGGGGTCGCACAGAGTCAGACACGACTGAAGCGACTTAGCAGTAGCAGCATCCATTGATCCAACCATCCATCCTTCCAATGATCCATCCATCCACCTACTCCCCCACTCACCCATCCATCAACCACTCACCTACCTGTCCATTCATTACCCATCCATTTACCCACTCATCTACCTATCCATCCATTCATTCACACATCTACTACCCACTCACCTATCAACCACTCACCCAATCGTCCACTCATCCATCTATTTATCCACCTATCTGCCTATCTACCCACCCATCCATCCATCCATCCATCCATCCATCTATCCATCATCCATGAAGTCAATGCTTATTGAGCACTTACTCTATCGTAGACCCCACGTCAGCCTCTGGCACAGATCCGGGGTTTCAGGAGATACAGTCTGGGTGCCACCAAGCAGAGACTCTCTCTGGCAGATGCACCTTTGCCATAATCCTATGTCCCTCTTTGCTCCCCTACTCTTTCCTCTAGCCTCGGCACTTCTATATCTTTCCACTCCTTAAAATCTCCTTTAGCAAGCCTCTCTTGTTTACAGCAGGTTAAGTAACTTGCTCATGCAGTGGCTCAGAGCAGTTCTGGACTTAGAAGCAAGGTCCCAGCTATGAAGGCAAGTTAATCTCTGCTGATGGGGAACATGCGGTGGAATGAAGAGGTCGGACTTTGGAACCAGGCAGCCGTGGGTTCATTCCTGGCTTTTCCGATCCCTCACAGGGCGCCATGAATAAGAAGCTGACTGCTGTGGGGATCTTTGTCTGGAGGCTAGTCTCTCCTACTGGCAGAGGATGGTGAGTAAACAAGGAGGCACGGTTTGCGCCCTGCCCAGCCCTGCGCCTGGGACAGAGTAAGGACACAGGACGCGGCAGCAGCTGGTACATCACAGCAGGGGGCAACCGCGTGACCTCAGGGAGAGATCCCATTTGCCATTCCACGAGGAGAGCTCAGAAATGGCTCCCGAGTGGGTAGCTATGGGCAAACGCCACTTTACACAGACCTGGCCTGAGGAACCTGGGGTCACTGCACGATCTGCTATCGGCCTGACGGCTTCTCTGACATCCATGAGGGCCTACCTGATTGCAGAATCCTAAGACGGGGGTGTTTCATTCATATTCAAACGCAGTAGGCACAACATAATCAAGCTCAGTGGTATTATTACTCCCATTTCACAGATGGGGAAAATCAAGCTTCAGAGAGGAGAAAGGACTTGCAGAGCCAAGCTAGGAATTTAGTCTCAGTTGTTTTTGATGCAAAGAGAACGGTTAGTTTAGAAAACAAGGGAAGCCAACATTCTCGTTGCTAACTGGGATTTTAAAAAATTGTAAAAATGGGCATACCCCCTGAACCAGGCAATTAAAACTATCAAGGTTATTATCAAATCAGGTGTGCAAAGATAGACTAATGAAAAACAAGAAATTACCCAATGCTCACCAGTAAGAGGATTGGCTCAACAAATTACAGAATACCCACACCATGGAATTCCTAAGCAGACATTAGAAATGATTTGTGGAAGAATATTTGATAAGCTGGGAAAGTGCTCATGTCTGTTAAGTTACAAAAAAGCAGGCTACAGTATAGCTTGTAGAATGTTCTATATTCATATTACATATATACATATTTTTTCACACATATGAGAAAGAGCAGCTATCTGGATAATGAGTAATTTTCAGTCTTTTTCTATTTTGGTTTGTATTTTCTGATTTTTTGCATTGGACAATATTGTTCATATAATTTAAATCTTTAAAAAATTTTAAATTATAGGCTTCATAAAGTGGATAACCAACAATGTCTTACTATATAGCACAGGGAACTCTGCTCAATGTTAAGTGGCAGCTGGATGGAAGTGAAGTCTGGGGGACAAAGTATACATGTATATGTTTGACTGAGTCTCTTTGCTGTCCACCTGAAGACATCACAACATTTTTAATCAGCTATACTTCAATATAAAATTAAAAGTTAAAAAAAATTAAGCATAGACTTCATAGATTTTAATTTAAAAAATTTCTGAAACTCCACACTCACTTCCCACCTCTCTCCTGCTAGAAGGGGGGATGTTCGGGGTACCACTGTGGCATTGTAGGGGAGTCAGCCTCACCCGCTTCTGCAGACTCTCCAGATTCGGGATCCTGGCACCCAGCAGGCTGGGAGTCTGGGCCCCACTTCAGTGGCTGCAGGCGCTGCTGGGCCCGGCGGAAGTCCTCCAGGAGCTCGGGGCTGCTCGCGGCGGGGGAGGGCCCCTCCTCTTCTGAGCTGCATGTGCCGCTCTCATCAGCATCCTTTCCCCTTTCAGCCCAGGCCCAGCGCCGCCGCTGGGGCGCCTTCCCCAGGCCCGGCTCGACCCAGTGGACCTCTGTTCCAGAGCTGGCCATTGGGCCTGGCCTGCCTTTCACCTGGGCCCCTTCATCTTCAGGAGGTGGAGCTGCCCCTACGGGCACCAGAGTCCCCACTGGCCCGTCTCAGCACCAGCCATCCTGCCTGTGGCCTGCCGGGGACACAATCAAAGGCAGACCATGAGTCCTCGAGCCCCTCCTGTCTTCAGGAGCAGGAATCCGCAGCAGGAACTCTTCAATCAGAAGCCCTGGCGCAGTCCTGGCTCCAGCCCTTTGAAGTTGAATGACCTTGACCCGATCACTCCACCCTGGATTCCTTCATGAGTAAAACTGGGGTAATAATTCTTCTTTCCCTCAAGAGTTTTGTAAAATGACATGAGATACAGGATAAGGAACCCCGAGGTCAGCAAACGGCAGGGTTCCCTGTGCTGTGACCGTGTGCCAGGGTCCCCACATGGGCGCTGGGGCACAGGCCCTGCTCATGTGAGAACTGAGGGCCCAGAGGTAGCAGACAAACATCCGGCAATTACAAATCCAAGTAAGAGTGACGGGGAAGCCCAGGGAGGGATCCCGGGGGCCCAGAGTTGGCCCAGGAGGTCAAGATATGGGTCCCATGTGGAGAGCGTGTCCTCTGGGAAACTTCCTGAGCCCCTCGGGTAGAATCAAGACTGGGAGTGAGGGAATGGTGCAAATAGCATTCCGGTACCCCAGATAATTGGAAACAGGTACTCAAATGAATACATGTACACAAACCTTCCTAGCAGCACTGCTTGCAACTGCCAAAAGGTAGAAACAACCCAGACGTCCGTCCATGGATGAATGGCCCACCGAGTTGTGGTCCATCCACACAGAGGCATATCGTCCAGCCACAAAAAGGAATGAAGTGCTCACACATGCTACAGGGATGAACCTCCAAAACAGGATGCCAAGTGAAAGAAGCCCAACACAGAAGGCCACAAGCGGTATGATTCTGTCTCTAGGGAATATCCACAATAGGTGAATCCACAGAGAAAGGAGGCTAGTGCTCTTAGCTGGGGCAGAGGGCAGAGGGGAGTGACTGCCGAGTGGACATAGGTGTCCTTCGGGGGTGATGAAATGCTTTGGAACTGGATAGCAGTCGTTGCACAACTTTATAAATATACTAAATGCTGCTGAATTGTTCACTGGAAAGTGGTTAGATTCATGTTGTGAATTTCACCTCAATTGGGAAAAAAAAAAGAGGATTTCGGGCAGAGGACCATCAAGTACAAAGGCCTGGAGGCAGGAGGGGGCACGTGGACATGGCTTCCTGATGGCTGTGCTATTGCAGGCGGGGGCTGGGGCTCTGAGAACAGACAGCGTGGGCATGAGACGTGATGCCCAGACCCGGGGGGCCTCTTGGGTCCTGTTCAGGAATTTGCAGCATATCCCTGACTTGGGAGAGCACCCAGAGGTGTGGTTACAAGTTTCACTCCTGCTGCCTGGGGAGAATGAACCAGAAAGGAGAGCCTGGCTACTGAGGGAGCCGTGGCAAGGGAAGGATGGCTGGAGAAGGGCTCCTCACCGCCTGCCTTCTCTCCTCTCTTCTTTTCCCTCTTCTCTTCTTCCCTCCCATCTCCTCTCCCCTCCTGCTATGGCCAACACCCCCCGAACACTCCCTCTGAGTCCTGGAAACACAAAGCTGACAGAGCAGTGGCATGGTCCCACCCAAGGAGCTCCTGCAAAGGACCCACTCTGCAGATGGGGAAACTGAGGCCCAGAGCATGAAGGGGCCTTGCCTGAAGCCAGGCACAGGTCAGTACAAGGCTGTCATGAGACGTCACCTTGCAGTTCGGGTCTTGGCTCTTCCCTCCATACCCTGGGGACAATGAGAATAACTCCAGGCCTCTCAGGACAGATTTATCTGTGTTTGTCCCTGCAGCCTCGTGAGCGATCGGGTCCTGGTCAGACCCTTGGTTTTTACCTTTGAGAAAAGCCAGCAAGCAACAATTTCTAGACAGAGTCCCCCAGGGATCAGCACAGCTCAAGAAAGGCTGCCGCCTACTCAAGGGCTGGTGTAGGAGCGGGGAGTAACACTGTTCCCCCTCTGGTCTCAGGGTCCTCACCCTCTTCCCCTGACCCAGTTGACTTCCCTCCTCCTCGAGTGTCCCCCAGATCACCCTGTAAGCCTCTGCGTGACCCCCACCACACAGGCTGGACCCTCTCTGTGCCGGCCCAGACAAGATGCTTTCCTGCCAGTTCTCAATCGGTTCTTACCCCAAACAGGTAAGGAGGTCAAAAGAAAACTAGTTTTCAAATGAGAAAACTAGACCTCAGCATGAAATAGTGACGTGCCTGAGACCACCGGGCTGGTTAATGACAGCAAGATTGCAACTGTCACTGGTGGACACAGTGGGGGAAGGAGAGGGCGGCTGGACTGAGAGAGCGGCACTGACACACATATATTGCTGTAGACAAACGAGGCCACCGATGCGAAGCTGCCGCGTGCTCAGGAGCTCAGCCTGGCGCTCCGGGACAACCTCGAGGGGTGGGCTGGAGCTGGGCGGTGGCGGGAGGCTCAGGAAGGACGGGACCTGTGTCTGCTTACAGCAGATTCACGTTGTTGTGTGGCAGAAGCCAACACAGCATTGTAAAGCAGTTATCCTCCAATTAAAGTTTTGTTTTTTAAAGAATTTGTAACAATCGACTTTGGCCCAGTGAGGGGCCAATTTTTAAAAAAAAATCACACACTCACCATTAAAAATATATTTGCTTATATACCTAATACATATGTATTTCTTATAACATTATCCACATGACTTCTCACACAAACACATTAAAAATATTGAATTTTTTAAAGATCCAATAGAAAAAAAATATTTGAAAAGGAAGTTCTAATCCTTGCTCTTTATACTCTCTTGGGGGGCCCGGTAACCCTCTTGGAAATTCCTGATAACTAACTGAACTGAGGTCTTCCCTGGTGGCTCAGAGGTTAAAGCGTCTGCCCGCAATGCGGGAGACCCGGGTTCAATCCCTGGGTAGGGAAGATCCCCTGGAGAAGGAAATGGCAACCCACTCCAGTACTCTTGCTTGGAGAATCCCATGGACGGAGGAGCCTGGTAGGCTACAGTCCACGGGGTCGCAAAGAGTTGGACACGACTGAGCAACTTCACTTTCAACTGAACTGAACTGAGTGCTCATACAAGAGGCAGATTCACTTTGCTGTATAGCAGAAACTAACATAACAATGTAGAGCAATTATACTCCAATTAAAAATAAAAGACGGAAAGAAAAGAACAATTCACTTGTTTTGCCTAATAGTAATAAAATCTCAAGGGAAAAAAAAAAAATCCTCTAAGAATGCAGAGTCCTAGGTTGACCCAAAGAGCTGGATTCCAGGGCCTGGGACAAGGCCCAGGAATCTGCATTTTAAACAGCCCTTCAGGCAAAGCCCATTCTTTGCCCTTGACTAGTATTCTTGCCTGGAGAATCCCAGGGACAGAGGAGCCTGGTGGGCTGCCATCTACGGGGTCACACAGAGTCGGACACGACTGAAGCGACTTAGCAGCAGCAGCAGCAGCAGCAGCAGCAGCAGCAGCAGGCCTTCCGGACCCTGCTGCTACGGCAGGTGTAGGAGGTGCAAAAAGCCGTTGCTTTTCTCTTTTTGAAACTTCTGCCAAGAAGCGGGGTGGGGGAGGCATGTGGGGTTTTCTGATGCTTTAAAGGGCTTTTTTCTAGCCGTGCCACAGAGCAGCCCGCCCAATCACAGGGGCCCCGAGCGCACAAAGAGGAACATCCTGTCTCCTGGGATGACTCAGTCAGGGCAGAAATCTCACTGTGACCAGGGGTAACCGCCTGTCAGAGGCAGCTGCGGTCACTGGCTGGACTTTTGCACATGTTCCCCAGGCCCCCAAACCTGTGAGCCTTTCGTGAGCAACACCCCTGCCTTTTGCGCAAGCCACAGGCTCCAGGACCAGTCGGTCAGCCAGTCAGTCAACAAACACACACGCGTGCTAATCACATGCGGACTTCACGCTGGGCCAGGACAGTCGTTCACTAGGCAACCGAGAAAGAGAAGCAGGCAGGGGTCCAGAGACAAGCTTCTGGGCTTGGTGCAGCTGCTCCACCTTGAACAGCTGGGCTCCGGTTTTCTCACCAAGATGGAGAAAACGCCAACTGCCTTTCAACCACGGGAGGCGGCACCCTGTGAGGGTGGTCTGGGAGGCAGGGGCTATGATAAGAGAGCTTTGAGTTTCCTGGTTGACTTGTTGGCTTCTGAAGACCACAGACTCACAACTCTCAACCCCTCCTCCTCCCTGAGATCCTACTTCAGAGTAACAAATACATTAATATATATTGAGTGCCCAGTGGGTGCAAATTAACTTGGGGAAAAAAAACAAAACCTTGGGACTTCCCTGGCTGTCCAGTGGTTGGGATTTATTTCACCTTCCAGGGTGTGGGTTGGAACCCTGATTGGGGAGCTAAGATCCCCTGTGGCTAGAGGCCAAAAAGCCAAAACATAAAACAGAAGCAATATTGTAACAAATTCAATAGACTTTAAAAATGGTCCACATCAAAAGTCAAAAAAAAAAACCAACCCAACCCTGTGATCCACTGTGTGCCAAGCGCTACACCATACCCGAGGAATACAGTCGTGAGTAAAAGCGTTCCAAAACTTCAGATGGGGGGCACAGAAGGGCTATTGTTGCAGGAAGCCTGAAGCTGGGCCTGAGACAGAGGATCTGGAGGCGGAAGATGAGGAAGGGCGTTGCAGGCAGAGGGAACGGTGCAGGCAGAGGTGCAGAGGCCTGAAAGGGTGAACAGAAGCTGACCGAGGGCTACAGCAGGGGCCCCTGACTGAGGGCCAGAGGCAGGCTGGTTCTAGTCGGCCTTCTGAGGACACACGGCGGCTTCCGAGGGGCGGTGGGGTTGGGAGGCTGAGCTCGAGAGAGCCCCAGGAGCACCGAGTCTCCTCAGGAGCTGGGCTGTCTTTGGGGGCCCTGCCAGCCCTGGGGAGCTAGCCCCAGAAGGCAGCGCCAGCCACTCCCTGCGTCTTTGGTGCACCTCCTCCCTGCCGCTCAGACGCTAAAGCGTCTGTCTACAACGCGGGAGACCCGGGTTCGATCCGTGGCTTGGGAAGATCCCCCAGAGAAGGCAATGGCAACCCACTCCAGTACTCTTGCCTGGAAAATCCCGTGGATGGAGGAGCCTGGTAGGCTACAGTCCATGGGGTCGCAGAGTCGGGCACGACTGAGCGACTTCACTTTCCTTTCCTACCATCCCATACCGCCACGCCACCTCTCGCCTGGTTCTCCTGAGGGTCTGTGAGTCCCCTGTGGTGTCTATCCACTTCCCGAGGGCTCAGCCACCTCCACGGGGCTTCTCTGTCCCCTCAGTCCAAAGCTGAAGACCCTTTCCTTCACGGCTCCGTCCCCAGGTTCTCCTCTGCCAACTTCAGCCGCACAGCCCACCTCTGATCCCCCACCAACCCTGCCCTCCAAAGCCCTGTACTGTCCAGCCAGAGCTCTCCGAAGCAGACCCCCACCACCCCCACCCAGTCCCTGACATCTCCCAGATGTAGAAACTGAGCCGGAGGGAGGTGGCCAGCTTTCACAAGACCTTGCAGCCCGGAAGTGTGGCCAGCGATCGAAACCCAGGGCTTGGGACTCTGAAACCAAGTCCGTCAGACTCGGTGGGGCAGTGAGAGGAAGGGGAAGGAGCCCCCTCCGCCCTTTACCAAGTGGCTGGGCCTCTCCAAAAAGGCAGGGCTTTTGAGCTCACAGCCCCGTCCTCAGCTGCCCTCCGTGGCTAGCCGGCAGGGCACAGACCTGCTGTTATCAAGGGGAGGTCCTGCCAGCTGTGTAGAAACTGGTTCCCTGAGTTCCCCAGCCCCTCTCCACGCTGCATGTGCCCCCTGCCCGCCAGAGGCAGTAGAGGGCGAGGAGAAAGAGGAGAGATGCCCTCGCTGCTGAGGGCTCTTGTTCCACCAGTCTGAAGGGCTGGGCTGGGTCTGGGGCCCCTCCCTCCCTGGCTTCTCTCCTTGTCCTTGTGCAGCAGAAGGGCCATTCTTTAGTGGGGACCCCACCCCCCCACTGCCTCTTGGCTGCTCCCTACCCATGCATCATGTCTGAAGCCCCTTAGCAGCCCATGGGATGAACTTGCCATGTGCAGAGAGGAAAGAACTCCCCAGGCACAGAGAGGGACCAGCGCTTGCCCCAGTTCACCAAGATCAGAACCAGAGCTCAGGCTGGGATCCAGGGTTCCGAGGCTTGAGGAAATGCCCCCCAAATACACCCCTGCCCCTGGGGGCTCGGCTCCCGAAAGCCGCAGAGAAGTAGTACGGCTGCAACAGCTGCCACTTCCTGGCTGGGCTGGTCCAGATGCCTGGACTGTCCCAGAGAGCCTGTGACTGGCCCGTCCAGGGGAAGGCGGCTCCTCTGACCCCCCCGCCCTCCTCCACTCCCTCACCTCTCTCAGGCTCCACCACCATCCTGCTGGCCCAGGCTCAGGGGACCTGCATGTGAGGTCTTTGTTCCAAACCTGGGGAGCCCCCTGTCTCCACGGCACCCTGGCCCGCCTCCAGGCCGCTCTGCCAGCCCCAGCCGCTGCTCACAGACAAGCATCGCTCCCCACCTCTCCCCGCCCCTGCTGTGGCTGAGGCCGCCTTGCCTCGGCAGGAAGCGCCCAGCCTGATTTCCTACAAGTGTTTCTCAGAAGGAGGGGGTTTGTCTGTGCACAGAGTAAGAGGGAACAGAGGGAGCTTAACCCCTTGCAGGCCCTCTGCGGGTTGGCACTGCTCAGGAAAGGACTTGAAGAAACTTCCCAAGTCAGAGCTTGGGACCATCTCCATCAGAGTACACACTGGGGACTAAAAAGCCCAGAGAAGGTCAGAGAGTTGGCCAGGGTCACACAGCATGCTGAGCCTGGAAGGAGGCCTCCAGCAGCCTCAACCCTCTAAGAGCTTTCTCCACAGCCCCTACTCTCCAGATCGTGACCTTGCTCGAAGCCCTCTCACTAGGGCACAGTGGCCATCTGTACAATGGGAGCCTAGGCTGGGATTGGATGGGAATGGGAGCCAGATGCTTGCTTGGCGCCCTTCCAGCCCTTCGAAGCCTGTGGGATGAACTCATCATGTGCCGATAAGGACACCCCAGGCACCAGCGTTTGCCCAAGTTCACTGAGATCAGAATCAGAGATCAGTTTGGGATCCAGCTAGGATACTCTGGCCTGTCTGCCAATATGTGATCCAACACCTCAGGGAGGCTGCAATGATTCCTGCCATCCCACCCACCGTCCTCATCCCAAGCTGGGCCTGTAATTAAGAGAGGTATTTTCCAGGCATCATGGAGGTAGAGAACTGGCTGATTGCTGATCAAACTGAATTTCACTGGCAGGGCACAAGACAGGCCAACCCCTGGCTCCATGAGACACAGTAAACAAACAAGGAGAGAGACAGAGAGGGTGACGTGAGATGGAGATCCATATCCCAGGCTGCTTTCAGTAACACTGATGCCTAGGTTCACCCAGAGTAACAGCATCAGTCTCTGGGTATCAGTGATTTTAAAGTGTCCCAGGTGACTGGAATGTGTGGCTCTGGTAGCCAATCTGTGGGTCAGAGGGTCATGTCTTGGGGCAAAGAGTTTGGGGATGGCCAGGAGGGTCTTTGTGAGAAGGTGACATTCAAACAGGGGACCAGAAGGAAAAGCTGGGCAGAAGCAAGCCACAAGAAGCGCTGAAGGTAGAGTATTCTGGAAGGGCGAGTGCAGAAGGCAAGGTGGGAACCAGCAGGTCTTTCCCTAGGAACAGCAAGTGTGTGTGCAGAGCAGAGTGAGCCAAGGGGGAGAGGGGTGGCCTCAGTGTCTGTCCCCTGCAATCTGTGGCTCCCAGCCCTGGCCCTGCCCAGGATCCAGGGATTCTGATTCAGGAAACAGAAAGAAAAAGACACCGTGGCCTCTGTGTTGTCCAAAAAGCCCTCCGATTAGTGCTGGCGAGCAGCCAGGTTTGGAAACTACCCAGGTAGGAGAGAAAAACGCATTCTACAGACAGTTCGGACCTGGCTTCAAATCCCCAGTCCCACCTCTTTCTCGAGAACTCTGTGACCTTTGAGCCTTCACCTGTCCAAGTCTCAGTTTCTTCATTTATAAAACAGGGATAAGAAGAATAGCCGCTCTGCAGGACTGCTGCCAAGATCCAGTGAGGTAACATTTGCAAAGTGCAGAGCCCCGGGGCTTGGAACAGCACTCGAGAAGGAATGAATGGATTCTCCCAAGGTCAGTTTGTATCCGGCAAAGCTAGAACCCGGTGCCCTCATCCCAGTAATCACCCGATCCCCTCCCCTGCCTTTTTCTCACATCTGGGGGGCGGGGCCTACCCGCAACCTCAGCCAAAGGTGGAACGGAGCCAAATCCTAATAAGGCGCCTCCCTGCCAGTTCTGGTGACCATGTGGGCCATTGTGTGAGGGGCGGGCTCCCCTGACACCCCGTCACTCACTCACTCTCCCTCCTTGGCCATTAATTCAGGCAGCTCTGCCATCAAAACGCCAGGTGGCTGCTGCTTCCAGGCACGCCCTGTGGCCCCTAAATAACCCCCACCTCTAACTTAGAAGCAGGAGCTGAACCCCAAGGAGACAGCCCCTGTGTGCCCTGTTACATCTGCTCGACACCCCGGGCTTACCAGCCCTTCTCCCTGCCTTTGCTTGAGTGGTGCCCTCTGCCAGCACACCATCTCCAACTACAGGCCGAATCCTACTTAACCAAACCGAGCTCATTCATTATTGGAGCCAAATCCTAATAAGGCGCCTCCCTGCCAGTTCTGGTGACCATGTGGGCCATTGTGTGAGGGGCGGGCTCCCCTGACACCCCGTCACTCACTCACTCTCCCTCCTTGGCCATTAATTCAGGCAGCTCTGCCATCAAAACGCCAGGTGGCTGCTGCTTCCAGGCACGCCCTGTGGCCCCTAAATAACCCCCACCTCTAACTTAGAAGCAGGAGCTGAACCCCAAGGAGACAGCCCCTGTGTGCCCTGTTCCATCTGCTCGACACCCCGGGCTTACCAGCCCTTCTCCCTGCCTTTGCTTGAGTGGTGCCCTCTGCCAGCACACCATCTCCAACTACAGGCCGAATCCTACTTAACCAAACCGAGCTCATTCATTATATGGTTACCCTGGCACCTGCCCTGGGCTTCCTCGGTGACTCAGATGGCAGAGAATCTGCCTGCAATGTGGGAGACCTAGGTTTGATCCCTGGGTCGAGAAGATCCCCAGGAGAAGGAAATGGCAACAAACACTCACTTTTGGAACCCACCCTTCTGTTCGCAGCTTGGCCCCCATCGCTGACTCAAGTGCTCAGGCCAGAACCGACTATCATGCTGAATACTTCCTTCTCCCTTACACCCCATAACCAATCCATCATCGGCTCCTAGTGATTTTATTTCCTAAATCTCACTGGAATCCATTCCATCTCTGCATCCCTACGTGGCCTCTTGCAACAGCATCTCCTGGAAAGCCCAAGGATCTCTCCAGGCCCTTCCGAACACTGTACCAAGAGCTCTTCGCAAAACGGACGTGTCCAAACACAGCCCTTCTCTGCTTAAAACATTGTGCTAAGCTGCCCATTATTCTGAGAAAGAAGGTGAAACTCCACAGCTAGGCTGCACTCCAGCCTCTCTGTCCTCAGCATGCTTGGGGAACACGGGGGCTCCTTGGTGTCCCTGGGACAAATGTACAGTGCTCCCCCTCTTCACTCAACCCCACTTCTTCTCCCTGGTGACTTGCAGTCACCCTGCAGATCCCAGAACCACATGCCCTTTTTGCGGACTTGCCAATTGGAATTAGACGTTGGGTCTCCTTCCCAGGTGGCTATGGTGGTAAAGAATCTGCCTGCCAATGCAGGAGACATAAGAGACGCCGGGTCAGGAAGATCCTCTGGAGGGGGAAGTGGCAACCCACTCCAGTACTCTTGCCTGGAAAATCCCACGGACAGAGGAGCTTGGCAGGCTACAGTCCACAGAGTCGCAAAGAGTCAGGCGTGACTGAGCGCGGTCTGCCTGACAGCTGGGAGCTCTGTGAAGCGCACCACTGCATCCAAGTGCCCAGCACAGACCCTGACCCGCAGGAGAGGCGCGGTGGACGCCTGCTGGCTGATCTTCTGAATCTAGCCTGTCGTCCCAGCCTTGTTTGTGGCCCTCACAGCCACCCAGTGAGGCTGACGTGACATCCCCAGTTTACAGGTAAACAGAGGCCCCAAGAGCTACAACAACTTGCCCACAGTCACAAAGCTGGTGAGTGCCGCTGGAGATTCAGACACGCAAAGACCCAAGTCTTAACAACCATGCTTGGTGCTCACACTGTATATACTGTGGAGATCATTAATAATCCAGGCACCAGAAAATCAGGAGGGGAGCTTATCACCAGCGAATGTTCTGACTCTATAAGGAGGCTCTGGTTCCTCACAAAGTCTTTCGGTTTTCTAAAGTGCTTTCTCATCCTTCATAGTATTAGATGCTTGAGAAACACCTTGGGAAATGGGCAGGACAAGGATATTTCATCACATGCATCAGGAAAACAGAGGCCCAGAGATGGGTCAGAAGCAAAGGACTAAACACAAACCTTTGGCCCCTACTGCCAGGGCTTGGGCACCTTCATCAGAAGCACGCCGGGAGGGCTGTGTCTGCACGAGCCAGTTCTCAACACAGGAGCTCAGCGAGCCCTGGCCGTTTGTTCCCTGAGTCCCTGGGTCACAATGCTCTAACGTCCTGGTGGCTATTTCTCACCCACACTCCCTACTCCCCGCCTCTACAATCATTCTTAAGCCCCACCTAAATGCCTGGCACGTTAATCAGGCTGGAAAGTGAATTTCTTTCTTCAAGCCTTCCGATGCCTCCCAGGATACAGCGCAGGACATGGCCCAGGATCCAGACGGGTGTTGCTGGCTGATGTGATGAGCCCTGGACGGTCGCTCCTTTACATGATGTCCCGAGGCCCATGGGGTACCGGGGACCCGCAGGCTTCTCAGCCATCCTGAAGGAAAGTGCGTCTGTTATTGCATCCTCAGTCCCTCCTTGAGCTCTCTCCTTCCCTGGGGAAGAACTGAAAACCCACCCTGAGGTCACCCACTCCTTCCTGCCCAGGTTGCTGAATTTGCTCCTATCATTAAAATCCACAGGGGTGAGGAAGCAGGAGAGACTTTCAGGAGTGGACCCAGAACTGATGGAAGCATGGCTTGGGAAGTGGAGACCCAGTTTCAGCCTGAGTGATGCTGGACAAAAGCTTTTCCCTCTCTTGGCTCTGAATCTTTGAGGCTTAATGGGATTCTCTCTGAGGTTATCAGAGTGGCCTTCTATCATGAAATCTCCTGGGTTCTTTGATTCCACTTGCCCACACAGGCAGAAACACTAAGCTGATGGGAGGCTGTGAGGAGCAGGGGTTCAGGGCACATGGGTTTTGTGAATAATCAGAGGCCTCCAGGGTCTCTCTTGGAAGTTGTGTGGCCTTAGACAAGTCACTTAACTTCTCTGAACTCCAGATTCCTTATCTATAAAATGGGGCTTTACAGGATCTTTGGTCAATGAGACTACATACCCTAAAGCCATGGCCAATGCCTAGTTGGCCCAGAAGTCATGAATAAATGACTTTGGACATATCTATGAAAAGGCTTTATGGCCTGCTCCCTGCAGGACCGAGTTTAACTTTCCTGGCTCTCCTAATATCAGCCACAGATCAAGCTCTGAGTCCTTTTCACAAAAGGCAGCAGCCAGCCCATCTGACCAAGTGGAGAGAAATGCTGCTACCTCCCAGGGATTCTTCTCTCTGTGGCCCCCAAACCTGGTCTGGGGATCACTGACCCAGCTAGAAACTGTGTCCTCACCCTGAATCATTAAGGAGGAGAAGAAAGGCCTTCCTCAGCCAACTAAAACACAGGTTATGTAGGAGAGTGTGCTCATATTGAGGAAAACACACTCATGCTCACACACTCACACTCAAATTTATCTTCCATGGAAAGAGTTCAACAACAAAAAAATGTGCATGTGCTGGGAACACATAGCTAACAGCAAAATTTTATTGTGCACCTATTACATAAAGGCCCTTCCATGGATTATAAGCTCATTATTTAATCCTCATACCAATCCAAGGAAGCAGGAATTATTATGCCCATGTCCCAGGAGAGGAAGCTGGGTTTGAATCAAGTTGTCTGAAACCAGACACTACAATCTTAATCACTTTGCAGCTGAATCTTACAGTAGGTGGAAAGGTGGGAAACAACCTCGGTGTCCAATAACAAGGGATCATTAAAAAGATAAATGACGGCATTTCCACTCAAAGGGCTATTATGCAGCGAGGAACAGTCATATTGTAGAAGAATATAATGTAATGCAAAAAACTGCCATATGTTAAGTGAACAAGGCAATTAGAAAATAATAAATATCTAATTTGAGTCCATTAAAGAAAAACACAGTAGAATATGGAGGAAGTAGAGGGAAGGAGGGAAACAGGAAAAGAAAAAGAGAATTCCTCCAAAATGTGTACAATAATTATTACTAGGTAGAAAACTAAGACAAATTTACTCTTTTTCTTTATGTGTATTTTCTAAAAATAACAGCTATTTTAAAAGTAAGAGTAAGATGAACTTTCACTATTTGGTAAAAAAACAAAGCAAAACAAACACAAACCCCTGCTGCACAGCTGTGCAGGTCTTCATTCTAATGTGACCCTGGTCCTGACCCTGCCCCCTTTCCCTGCCTGTGAAAGCTGGGAAGGCTGGGCTCTTCCAGGGCCTTCGCAGCTCCGACATTCTTCAGTACCCCCATCCCACACCTCCCCTCTTCCTCTTTTTAGACTCTGACCTTGTGCTTTTTCACATGGCTTACTCATGAATAAATAATACATAGCCATTATGCAACATGTAGGATTATGTGAAGATCACAAAAAGGAAAAGAAGCAATCCCAGCCTCAGCTTTAGTCCAAACCTCTCGGGACACGGCACGTGTCGTCTCATCGGAACTTCATAATCAGGCATAACGTGACAATGAAAGACCCAGAGAGGTTATACAATTTGCCCAAAGTCACACAGCACAATAGGAGCAGAGTTGGATCTGCACCCACAAGTAAAGTGTTCCCCTCCAAATGAATCCCTGATTTGAGGGCAGAGGGGCTGAAAGTAGCCTCCTGACCCCTGAGGTCTCTCCTTGGTCCTTGGTCCTTGGCTGTGGTCCCAAGAGTCTAAGAAGACTCACAGCTAGGCATCCAAGTCTGGCTTTGGATGCCCACAAGAGGCTCAGCTTGGAGTGAAGGATGTGAGGAATGCTGGTGAGGATCTAGGGAGGGGGTCCAGGATCACCTCTGGGGGCAGGCAGTCTCTCCCTACGGTCTAGCTGGAGTTTGGCCAACACTCAGCAACGAAGATCAGACTGAGATGGGACTGCAGGCTGGAATAGAGGAGGGACCAAGAAATTAAAAATGTGAGAGTGTGAGGGCTGAGGGGCCTGGGTCCAAATCTGGTGGTTCTGACCCTAGATATGTTTCCAAACAAATATTCTACAGCCTCATCTACAGATGGAGGGTAGCACTGTCCTCAGGGCCTTGCTTATAAGGAAGCATGGCTTGGGAAATGGAGTTACAGGATAGTGTTTGCCAGGCTTAGCACATGTGCTCAGAAAACCAGGGGCCCAGTTGAAAGGGTGAGATGAATGGAGAGAGTAGCATAGAAGCATATACATAAGTAAAATAAATAGCTAATGGAAATCTGCCGTATGACTCAGGAAACTCAAACTGTAACAACCTAGAGGGGCGGGAAAGGGTGGGAGGTAGGAGGAAGGGTCAGGAAGGAGAGGACATATATATCCCTGTGGCTAATTCATGTTGATGCATAGCAGAAATCAAACCAATATTGTAAAACAATCATCAATCAAGTAAAAATACACAAATATAATTAACAGAAAAGAAAACCAGGGACCCTGTTAGCTTTCTCCTGGCTCCCCTGATCAACCAGAGTTTCTTCCCAGCTGCCCTGCCCCCAGCCCACCCTCCAATCTCTTCAGCACCTGCTGCTGGATAAATCTTCTTAGAGCATCATTCTGACCAAGCCTTTCCCTGTTTAAAGGCCATCGGTGGCCGCTGTCACTTTCAGGTTAAAGGCTAGACATTTTGGCTTGGAATTCAGGCTTGTAACAACCTGTTCCCAAGTCAGAGGGCTCTTGCATTGCACCACTCACAACGCAGACTAGCAGCCTCATCTCATAAAAGTTACCTTCCAAAATTCTACACTTTAGAGGAAGAGTAGTGGGGAGCAGGCCTTGGCCACCTTTGGCTGTCATGCAAAGGCCAGTCTTTCTTTACCCAATACACTTCACAGGCAGCTCTCTTATTTAATAACAGTGGAGCAGGAGGGGTGGGGGGCGTTGGGAATTCCCTGGCAGTCCAGTGACCAGGACTCCATGCTTCCACCTCAGAGGGCCTGAGTTTGATTCCTGGTCAGGGAACTGAGATCCTACATGCCCCATGGCTCAGTCAAGAAAGAAGGAAGGAAGGAAGGAAAGAAAGGAAAAGAAAAAGCCCTGAACTGTGGCCTTTACTAATTTCTATAATATAAATGCCCTTACTACGGTCAATTTCATGCTACCAACACAGTATCACTGAACACAGCACTGGGAAGAGATACATACACTCAGCTCTCACCAGATGACACACCCCTGCAACATCCCCAAATAACAGCAGACTAACCCCAAAGAAGAGCTGTGTGAGCTCAGGTGAGTGACTTAACCTGTCTGAATCTGGAACTTCTCATTTGTAAAATGAAAAACAATAGCACTCATCTTATGGCAACAACGTGAACACTAGTTGATCAACAACAGTATACAGGGTACCTACCATGTGGTAGAGCTCTGTACTAGGCATGGAGAGGGTGACTGGGAACGAGATGCAAAAAACTCCTGCCTTCCCAGACTTTACTTGATGCAGTAAAACCATTGGCACAGCAGCTGGAAGATAGCATTCTGTATTATTAACGGTCTTACTGTTGTTATGCCTTCCTTTCTGTGGACCTCAGTGTCCCCATTGCCAAACTTAGAATGCAGCCTGAACAAAACTTTCTATGATGCCACCTCACTTGAGCCTTAAAATGTCATCACCATTCCCATTTTGCAGAGGGGGAAACTAAGGCACTCAGAACTGAAGCCAGGCTGAGGATTCGATCCAAGGTCTTCTAACTCCCAGTCTTTAGATCTGTCCCACCTCCCTCCCAAACTGAGGAAACACAAAAAGGCCTAGAATTCAGCTGGTGACTCAGCCGGATGCTGAAAAAAAAAAAAAAAATACTCTTTCTTTCCTACTTCATGGGGGCACACTGAAATGTCTTTGGTGTGCACCACTTTCCAAAATACCCTCTCAGCATGCCAGCCACATTGCCGGGACCATTCCCAGTCTCTCTGGAAACCTTGGCACTTCTGGTGGACTCTGTGGACTGATGGGAGCTGATGAAACCCCCTTGCAAGAAACAACTCAAATCACATGTTTCAAATGCAAACCTCTGGACTTTGGGCCTTTGCCTAAAGGCCTCACATGGGCATCTTCTCCCTCTTTCTGAAGAACAGAGACCACCCCCGAGAATAAATAATCCTCCAAAGACCATAGGGTCCATCCCCTACTGGTAAGAAGCCAGACTTAGGGCCCCTCAAATGGACAGGCAGCAATTCTATTTCTTGACAAAACGAAACCAACAGCCAAAAAAATAAAATCCACCAACTCCAAAGGAGGTGCCTGGAAATGTCTTTTTGGAAGTCCCTATGTGTGTCTAACCCCAGTCCTTCATGCTTCACTTTCAGTCATTTCCTCTCCTTGTGTTCTAGAGGATAGGAACAATGTCTATCATTGCAACCTATCTCAGCTTCTTTTCTCAGCTCCAAAATAGCCCAGTCTTATTATCAGCAATGTTCCTTTCCAACTTTCTTAACTTTGAAGCAGACACTTTCCAAATGTAGGTAATGATCCGTGCCAAAATGCCATTTCTTTCAAGAAAGCCAGGGAAAGGAGCAGGGAAGTCTTGTCCAAGGTGGCGCAGTAAGAAGGCTCCGGCTCTGCTTGTGCCAGACCCATCACACAGGGAGAAGCTGGCTCTGCGTCCGCCCCGCTGCGGGCCCTTGGGCAAGTCTCAGCTCCTCTTTGGGCCTCAGTGTCCCCACCTTCGTAACAGGAGAGGCTGGCCTTATGCCTGCAGTCCGCTCCAGATCCCACCACTGTCACAGCGGTCCACCCTCATGCTGGGCCTTGCCCTACCTCCCTACCTCTGCCAAAAAGAGGAAAAGAAACTTGCGTTAGTTGTCCGGGGAGGGCGCGCGGCTCGGGGTTGTCAGGCTGCGCAGGTTGTTGCCGGGTGAGCGAATATCACACAAATCCCAGGACAGAGAAGTCCCACCTCCCGGGTAACCACAACTACACGGGCCACACCTCCAACCCAAACACAGCCATAAACCCAGCCAAGGTCCACCCCCAGATTCCCTGGGGACCCCTCCCCTCCCTGTGACCAGCGCCAGTTGAAGAGAGAGGGAGAGAAAAAGCCAACGCCCCCACTGCGCGGAGGTGAAAACGTCAGAGGGTGGAACCGAAGCCGGCGGAGTTTGGACTCGGACCCCATAACCCATCCAGAGCTCCGTCCCATTCCCGGAGCGGCGATCGGTCTCCTTCCCGAGCGCGAGGGTTTCCACGTGGGAGAGGCCGAAAGCTGCGCGGTCCCTGTAGATCGGAGCCCACCGACGCTGTCCACTGTTCCTCCCCATTCCCCCGATGGAGAAACTGAGACCCGGCAAGGGTCCAGGACCCGCCCTAGACCCACCGCGAGCCCCTCCCCGGGTCTCACCTGCAGGCTGCCGCGGCGCGCGGGTGGTTTCCTGGAGTTGAGCGGCAAACAAAGGCCTCCAATCCGGGCGCGGGGCGGAGCGGCGATGTTTTGCATAATCTCGAGACCGGCCTATGACGACCCGGGCACGGCCCCGGGAGGCGGGGTTTCTGGGTGTTCCACCAATTGCTGAGAGGTAGCAGTCTATGTCCCGCCCCAAGAGGTTTGGACGTAGGCTCCAGGCTCCAGGACTGAAAGTCTCAAATCTGGGAGATTGCGTGTTCTTCTGAAACCCGCCCAGCCGCAGATGGGAGACTGAGGCGTCTGGAGTTAAGAGGTTTGTGAAGGGTTTCACAGAACCACAGTGAGGAAGTATCCATAAACTCTGATGGCAGAAGCGAATAATAAACACGACAGTAACGATAATGAACTTTTCTAGAGCCCTCATGTGTCAGGCACGGTTGTAAACTCTTCCATGTCTGATCCTTGCCTATAAGGTAAGTAGGTATTATCACTACCCCTCAAGTGTCTTCTACTCGAAACCATCTTTTAGACAAGCAGGCAAACGCAGGCCTGGGCAGAGATGGGAACTTGCCTAAGGTCCTGCAGTGAGAAAGAGACAGAAATAATCCATTGTTCAGTGAGAGTGTACCGGGAAGGGTGACAGTGTAAGGTGTCAAACTGGCCTAGGCTCTCGCCCCAGTTCTGCCGCTCGCTGCCACTGAACTTCAGGTAAACAGGATTGCTGAGGGAGTAAATGAAGAAACATCGCACCAGGCCTATAAGAAATAAATCAGTGACAATAATTTAAAGGGCTCCTCGACCAATCGCATTTCACAGGGGCAAGGGCGTGTAATAGGCCCCGAGACAGGAAGCGATCTGCCTAAGGTCTGGTATCCAGCTGTGTTGCATAGAGCACAGTTCTCTTTCCTTTCGGTGGAAAGCTCCTCCCAGTCGCCCAGGTTCGGTGACCTCCTACACACATATCTAATGGTAATCGTAGTAACAGCTTCTATGCACTGAAGGTTTACTCTGTCCCAGGAACAGACAGTCTAGCTACTCCTTACAATAGCTCACAAATTATTACCTGGTGGTTCAGACGGTAAAGCATCTGCCTGCAATGCGGGAGACCCGGGTGCGATCCCTAGGTTGGGAAGTTTCCCTGGAGAAGGAAATGGCAACCCACTCCAGTATTCTTACCTAGAAAATTCCATGGATGGAGGAGCCTGGTGGGCTACGGTCCATGGGGTCCCAAAGAATTGGACACGACTGAGCGACTTGACTTATTGACTTACAATAGCTCACAGTTTAAATATTTTAAACTGTGAGCTATTTCAGACTTTAAATACTCCCAATTTAAAGATGAGAAAATTACAATACCAATTATATGTGTAATATAAAAGAAAAAACTTATTTACAAAATAGAAATAGACTCATGTACACTGAAAACAAAGGTTACCAAAGGGGAAAGCAGGAGACGGATAAATTAGGAGTTTGGGATTAACAGATACACACTGCGTGAGTGCTGAATCGCTTCAGTTGTGTCCGACTCTTTGCGACCCCATGGACTATAGCCTGCCAGATTCCTCTGTCCATGGGATTTTCTAGGCAAGAATACTGGAGTAGGTTGCAGTACCCTCCTCCAGGGGATCTTCCCAACCCAGGGATCCAACCTGCGTCTCTTATGTCTCCTGCATTGGCAGGTGGAACCTGGAAAGCAAAACAGATTCACACTACGGTATATAAAATAGATAAACAATAAGGACCTGCTAAACTATATTCAAAATCTTGTAATAGCCTATAGTGGAAACAATCTGAAAAAGGGTATATATATACAGGAAACTGTGAACTAGAAAATCGCCAGCCCTTTGTTGTTGAAACACTTCATGGAAAAATAGCTGTGGCACATAAGGGCTAATTAGTTAATGCTGCGCGCTTAAGGAAAAAGCTTCTGCGTCATGGTATTGGTCTGTCAACAAGTTCTGATAGTGAAATGATCACCCAGCTACTGGCTTATACCCCTCCTCAGGAACAAGATGACACCCCAGACTGGGTAGCAAGGATTAAAAATTTAATGAAGGAAGCACCCACAGCATACTCTCTGCTTATAATGCACAAAGATGTGATTTATGCAGTCCGAGATCCCTATGGAAATCGTCCTCTATGCATTGGTCGTCTTATTCCTATTTCTGATATAAATGATAAAGAAAAAAAAACATCAGAAACGGAAGGATGGGTGGTATCTTCAGAATCTTGTAGCTTTTTATCTATCGGTGCAAGATATTACCGTGAAGTCTTGCCTGGAGAAATTGTGGAAATATCCAGACATAAAGTCCAAACTCTTGATATTATACCAAGGTCTGAAGGAAACTCTATGGCTTTCTGTATCTTTGAATATGTTTATTTTGCAAGACCAGATAGTATATTTGAAGACCAGATGGTTTACACAGTAAGATATCGTTGTGGTCAGCAGCTGGCCATTGAAGCCCCCGTGGATGCAGATTTGGTGAGCACTGTCCCAGAATCCACTACACCTGCTGCTCTTGGTTATGCAACAAAGTGTGGGCTTCCATACGTGGAGGTGCTATGTAAAAACCGGTATGTAGGAAGAACATTCATTCAGCAAAACACGAGGTTAAGACAACTTGGTGTTGCGAAAAAATTTGGAGTACTGTCAGACAATTCTTTTAAAGGAAAAAGAATTGTTCTTGTAGATGATTCGACTGTGAGAGGTAATACCATCTCACCCATATCAAGTTACTCAAAGAATCTGGTGCAAAAGAGGTACATATTTGCGTAGCTTCACCACCAATTAGATATCCATGCTTCATGGGAATAAACATACCAACAAAAGAAGAGCTTATTGCCAAGAAACCAGAATTTGAGCATATTTCAGATTATCTAGGAGAAAACAGTGTTGTATATCTGTCAGTAGAAGGACTAGTTTCATCTGTACAAGAAGGAATAACACTGAAAAAACAGAGAGTCAAAAAGCAAGACATTATGGTTCAAGAAAATGGTAATGGTCTGGAATGTTTTGAAAACAATGGTCATTGAACAAAGGAATATATTATGATTCAAGAAAATGAGAATGGTCTGGAATGTTTTGAAAAGAATGATCATTGTACAGCTTGTCTGACTGGAAAATACCCTGTGGAATTGCAATGGTAGCTGCCAGGGGCAGACATCATATCTCAGGACACAGAAGCTGGTGAAGAAGTTGTAGTGGTTGTACCTTCATTTGTGTGAAATGCCACATGCTTGTAAGTTCTGAGATTTTTTTTTTCTGAAAAGGATACCAAATTGCTATGATTTATTCAGTAATTCTGGATAAATACTTTGGTATTATGTAGGAACTTGGATGATCCTTTCAGTTTTATTCAGTACTGTTATTTTTTTAGAGATCCATGTACATTTCAGATCATCAGCAGTAATGTAGCAGATAGGTGAATTTCTGTTTTAGAGAGGATTGCCAGGTATTATACTCTCACAGGTTCTTAGGAAATTTTGTGGAATGTTTAAGAGTTACTGAAATTCATTTATGGAATATTTTCATGGAGAAGGAAATGGCAACCCACTCCAGTGTTCTTGCCTGGAGAATCCCAGGGACGGGGGAGCCTGGTGGGCTACCGTCTATGGGGTCACACAGAGTCGGACACGACTGAAGTGACTTAGCTTAGCTATTTGTATGGTGAGTGTGTGTGTGTTTGTATTTACATAACTGAAGCACTTAGCTGTATACCTGAAACTAACACAACATTCAATTTAAAAATTAACAAATATGGCGATGGAAAAAAAAAAAAGAAGAAATATGAGGCTCAGAGAAGTTACGTGATTTGCCCAAGCTCACACAGCCAGGAAATGGTGGAAATAGAATTTGAGTGCAAATCTCAGGCTCTGAGCTCTGGACTGCCTGAGGTGTACCTTGTCCTCTGTCCTTACGATCCTCACAGAGGGCTACTCCATCCCTCACCCTGCTTTCTCCCAAGCAGAGAGGGCTCCAAGTGGTTTGAAGGCCAGCTTGGCACTTGCTTGGGCAGGCCTAGTCTCAAACCAGAAACTTGCCCTCTTGCTACCTTCTCCTTCATCTAGCAGCAGATCCGGAAGTTGTCTAGCTGCATCTACCCGCTTCCCGCAGCTCTGACACTATGAGAAAGACATTAGGGCCACAGACATGTATGTGGCCGGATGGGCCTCTGGCCCCTCACACTGCCAATATCCGAGCTCCTTAGTCCACTGTTTTGGGTCCCTTCAAAGGCAATAGGACATCTGCTTATTATCTTGGAGCTTCACATGGTGAACCTCAGGTAGCCGTGGGTCCAAATTTTTCCTCTACCACTCACTAGCTATGCAAATTTGAGCAAGTAACTTGGCCTTTCTAAGCCCACTTACAAAGGTATGTTTTTAAACTTAAAATTCCACTGGGAGGGAAACCCTCACAGCCAATGGCCTACAGTCCTGGAGTCAGACCCAGGAATTTCAGAACCAACAGTTCCAGGAACTCTTTCTTGTTCTTTTTCAGAGAACAAACTTGGGACCACAGGCAGAAGTTGCCAGGAGTTCCCAGACCCCTGGGGTTGAACTGAGTGGGGACTTGGCTAGTTTAAGACACAAGAAGTCACAGCCTGTCCTGGAGTTCATAGAGCAGGCCAATCAGTTCAGTTCAGCTCAGTCACTCAGTCATTTCCGACTCTTTGCGACCCCATGAATCACAGCACGCCAGGCCTCCCTGTCCATCACCAACTCCCGGAGTTTATTCAAACTCATGTCCATCGAGTCGGTGATGCCATCCAGGCATCTCATCCTCTGTTGTCCCCTTCTCCTCCTGCCCCCAATCCCTCCCAGCATCAGAGTCTTTTCCAATGAGTCAACTCTTTGCATGAGGTGGCCAAAGTACTGGAGTTTCAGCTTCAGCATCAGTCCTTCCAATGAACACCCAGGACTGACTGGCCTGAAATTCATACCACAAGTAGTTAACAGACAAAAACCTCTGGATTCAGAACAGATCCACAAGGACTTGGGCCTAGAAAAGATGTGGTTTATAAGGTCAGAGGGCTCCTTCTTCACCATCATTCTGATTGCAGTCATCTCCCTGGGGCAGACTCTGAGCCTGGTACTCGGAGCCCACACACCGCATCCCAGCCTCCATCAGAAGCGAGTAGCAGTGTCCCCATTGTGTTTATTTCCTGTGGCTGTTGTAACAAATTACCACCAGTTCATGGTTTAAGACAACACTAGGTCTTCCCTGGAGATCCGGTGGTTGAGACTCCATGCTTCCACTGCAAGGGGTGTGGGTTTGATCAGTGAAGTGAGATCCTGAATGCAAGGCTGCTTGGCCAAAAAAAAAAAAAAAAAAAAAAACAACCTAAAATGACACTAACTTGTTCTTCCAAAGAGAGGTCGTAAGTCCAAAATCATTCTCACCTCGCTAAAGTCAGGATGTTGGCAGGGCAGGTTTCTTGGGCAGGCTCTCAGGGAGAATCCATTTCCTTGCCTTTTTTTCAGTTTCTAAATGGCCACCTGTGTTCCTGGGCTCATGGTCCTCTCCTCCATCTTCAAACTGCATCACTGCAACCTCTGCTTCCATCATACAACACCTTTTCCTCTCCTATGTCAAATCTCCCTCTGCCTCCCTCTTACACGGACCCTTGCGATTACATGGGGCTCACCTAGATGATCGAGGATAACCTCTCCATTTAAATGCCCTAAATAAGCACATCTCTCTTTCCCAAAGAAAGTAACATTCACACATAACAGGAATCTGGGTACCTCTGGGAGCCGTTACTCAGCCTACCACATCCATAGACTGGGAACTTGGGTTCAGAAAGGTGAAATCACCTGCCCGTGACCACACAGGATGTGGAATTTGATGCCAGGAGATCTGGGGCCTGACAAAGCCCTCTTGCAGCCAGGCGAGGGTTATTCCTTGCAGGGGTACCAGGATTGGAGAGGGGCATACAGAGTCCCATGGGAAGGGCTGGGGTTTTGGGGGATACTGGCTGCTTCAGAGGTCAAGTGGAAGCCAGGGCTCTGGCCTCTGGACTCAAGCTGAGGAGGGGACACAAGCAGCTAAGAGCAAGATCCGGTAAAAGTCTGTAGAATCAACAGCCCCCAACCCGTTTCTAGAAGATCCCTGGACATGGCTGGACAAAGCAGGACTTTTCAAACTCTTCTTTCTGCAGAGAAAGCCTGGGGATGGAGGAAGCGGGCACTGGGGCTGGTAGTGGGGCCCTCTCCTCTCTGCCCGCTTCATGTGTTTTTGCTTCTAATACCCACTGCCCTTGGCTCCTGCACCAGCCTCGTGTGCACAGGTAGGAAGCGACCGGGAATCACTGCCTCTTCCCCGTCCCCAGACCTTGTTGAAAGAGTGACAACTTGAAGGCCCTGTCTGCTTGCCCTGAGCGGAGACAACTCTAAGTGGAACTTACACTCCAGTGTCCCCCGTGGGATCAGGCTGCAGCTCTCCTCCTGGGACTCCGCCTGAAATCACATCCTGCTTGTGTTCCCCACCTTCGCTTCTGATTCACCCGCTGCCTTACCAGCCTCCCTGCACGCTGCTTCAATGAATCACCTGCACGCACATCCTCGTCTCAGAGACAGTTTCTGGGATCCGCCCTAAGATAGGCCACCTCTGCATGTGTGCGCGTGTTTATAATTTTATTTACTTATTTAGTTTTGGTCGCACTGGGTCTTCATCGCTGCGCGGCTTTTCTCTAGTTTCAGCCAGCGGTGGCTCCTCTTCGGGGCGTGCGCAGGCTTCCCACGGTGGTGGTTTCTCTATTGTGGAGCACGGGCTATAGGCTGCAAGGGCTCCGTAGCTGTGGCTCCTGGGCTCTACAGCTCAGCCTCGATAGTTTGTGGCTCACAGGCTCAGTTGCTCTGAGGCATGTGGCAACTTCCTAGACCAGGGATCGAACCCTTGCTTCCTGCACTGGTGGGCAGATTCTTTACCACTGAACCACCAGGGAAGCCCCCTCTCAGTGTTTTGAAACATTCATGCATATTGTGCATTCTGTCTCATAACATACCTGCATATTTTAAATGTTCTTATATAAGTTTCAGGGGTACAGCATTATTAAAACCTATATATACCTGTGCATTTTGATCTAAAGATGTTATCTATAACCTTCAGGAAAGGTGTTCCAAGACGTGAGTGTGGCTCCAGTGCCCCTGCAACATGCTTTGTGTGACCCAGGTTGAGCCACGGGAGGCCAGGGAAGATGTGATGTCCTGGGTGCCTCCATCTGTCCCACCCAACCCTCTCTTCACATCAAGCCCAGCCACACAGGCAGGCCACAGAGCACGCTGGATCCTAACCTTGTTCAGATCTCTTTATTGAAAAATTAAAGTCATAAGCTCTGTATATAAATACACTGCCGTCGCCGGTCACCTGCAAGGCCTCTGGGATTGGCTGGGGTGCAGTGGGAACCTGGGGTCTTGCGATCCCCAGGGGTGTGGGACGGAAATAAATAATAAATACCATGGAGGATGAGGAGTTAGGAGGAACAGGGGTGTGAATGGGGGTGCTCGATGCTTATTTGTGGCACTGAAGGTCCCGCAAGAGGCCCCCCGGGTTGGGGGCCGTGTCCACGAATTCTTCTATGACTTCATTCCAGACAAAGACTCGGGCTCGGGGGATAGGCCGCGTCCTAGCTGGCCAGGGAGCACTCAACCCAGAGTTACAGGCCCTGGGAGGCTTCAGGTGAAGACACAGGTGCTCCGCCCTTCCCTTTTCTTTCTCCCCTTCCTGAGGTTTCACGCTTGTATTGAGCGCCTACTGTATACCAGGCATTGCATTCGACCCTGACTTGACCTTCTGTTTGCCTCGCCCAGCTCTCTTCTCCCGGTTCTGGTCCAAAAGGCCAGTATGGAATGGGGGGAGGGATGTCTTCGTGCTACCCTGGCCCTGCAGCTCCAGCCCCCGAAGGAGCTCAGTAGTGCCAGGAGGGAGGAGGGACCAGGGCTGGGGGCTGGGCAGCGATGGGAGGCCCTCCGGCCTCGGCCCCTAGAGCAGCACGTTGAACTCGGTGACCAGAAAGTCAATGTAGTCACGCTCCTTGGTCTTGAAGGCCTCCGCGATGATGCGCGCGGCCTCCCGGTGCTCCTTGCCCCGAAGCGTCACCCCGTTCACTTCCAGGATCACGTGCCCCACCTTGAGCTGCCCGCAGTTGTGGGCTGAGCCGCCTCGCTGCAGGAGTGAGACACAGGGCAGGTAACCTGGGACACCCCAGGGCTGGCCTGGACTGCCCCCCGCTGCCAACCAGGGAGACACAGTCTGTGTGTCCACGGCCCTGATGAGGAAAACTGAGGCTCAGTGAGAGCCAAGTGCAATGAGCCTGGGGCTGCCTGTGGGTGCCGGGCTGACTCTGGGCATGGCAAACCCCTGGGGAGGCTGAGAGAGGGACCCTCGGGGTAGGGAGAGATGGTCGAGCAGGTCCCTGGGGACGTACCTGAATCGTGACGATCCTAGGCAGGGGCTGCCGGGTGTTGGCACCACCCTCGATGGCAATGCCCAGGGTGGCCGCACTTTTCTTCACACGGATGAGGGTGGACGTGGGCTCCAAGAGCCCGGGCTGCAGGTATGAGGAAGGAAAGTAGCGGCAGGCCTTCTTGTGGGGTGGGCCTGGCCTGGGGGCTGGCCTGGCCACGGCAGGCCCCTGGGTCAGCAGGGCGCAGACTACCGCCCTTTGCTGGGAGCCTGCTGTGTGCTAGTACTGAGCACAGTGCTTGGTGCGCCCAGCTGTCTAATTCTGAGGCTCAGGAGGGTAAGCAGCTGCCCCAAGGCTGCTAGAGGTGGCCACAGGACTTGAATCTGGCCTGACTGCCGCACCTCCACCCTACACTGGAGTGTAACGATCTGTGAGAACAACCATCTGCACCCGGCCTGTCTGCATCAGTGGCAGAGCGGTGGCCTTTAGACGCTGAACACAGAGGTCTCTCCGGACACCCACATCCACCCAGTGATGGGGTGCTCAGCACTTGGCCTGTCTGCATCAGTGGCAGAGCGGCGGCCTTCAGATGCTGAACACAGAGGTCTCTCCGGACACCCACATCCGCCCAGTGATGGGGGTACTCAGCACCTCCCTTGCGGTGGTGAACCCTGGTCGGGACTTCCTGTTGTTCATCCCCAGCCAGACTTCCCCCCGCCTGCCTTCTGCACACACCCTGTCTCACTTACAGGTTTGGTGGCCCCCTCGGCAGGCCTCTCGTTCCGAGGCGTCTCCTTGCCACTCCTGCTCCTGGCGGGCGCCGTCTGTCTGCCTCGGCCGGGGGCGCTGGCCTCGGCCTCGCCAGCGTCCACGCCACTGTCCTCGCTCAGGGTCTGCCCGCTATCTGAGAGCTGGGAGAGCGTGGAGGCGGCTGGGGTGGGGACAGGAGGAGAGGGGTATGCAGAGCTGGGGTCAGTAAGGGCTTCCCGGAGGAGCTGAGGGGCAAGCCAGAAGGCTGGGCGGGGGATTCCCTGGGCAGAGACTCCCAGCCTCCCTCCACCTATTGAGACCTGCCCTTCCAATGGGGTCTGGCCCCAAGGCTGCCACTTCCAGGATGTCTGCCTTGATAGCCTCTGGCAAAATGGTTAAAAAAAAAAAAAAGTCAGGAGGCAAATCCAGCCCACAGATATGGGTTTTTTTGTTTTAACTCTTAGTGTTGTCAATATTTAATGATGGACCAACACATTCAAATTAGGAGATTTCACATAAAAATGGAATTCTAAGCTTCTTGGGGAAAAAAAAAAAAGGTCTGGAAAAAAAGAAAAAAAAAAAAGGAACGTCTGCCATGCCTGGTCCGTGCCCTTGCTGACCCCACCTGGCCTGAGCTAAGGGGAGGGCACATGCCCTCTGGTGCAATAGTCAAACCCAATCCACTCCACTAGGTATGTAACGGCTTGGCCCCTGAGTTTGAGACACTCTGGGGTCTGGCAGGTGGGGTCTGAATCCCCTCTGACCAGCTGTGCAATCCTGGGTGAGTTACACAGCCTCTCTGAACCCCAGTGTTCTGGTTCCAACCCAGGGGCAATGATGCCTATCCCATGGATTATCATAAACACTAACAGACAGGACATAGAGGCTTATGCTAGGCTGCCTGGCTCCACAATCACCGCGTCTCCATCTCTTTCGTCTGTAAAATGGGGGAGATAACAGTACCAGCCTCACAGAGTTGTTGAGAGAACTGAGTTACTAACACAGGCACGTTCCCAAGAGCAGTGTCCTTGGCTTACGGAGAGTGCTGTACACCTGTCAGCTTTATCGTCACGCGTGTGCGGCTCACTGCCAGGTCCAGGGCCGTCTATCTGACAGCTCGGGTTTCCCCCCCAACCTCCTGCCTTAGCAGCCTTCCCTCAACGAGCTACTGAATGCAGGCACCCCGCCTTCCGCATCCTCGTCTGTCCCTTACTTGCATACCACAGGCGCTCAGCAAATGTCCCCTGACCTGGCTGGCCACCCATCTTCCCAGGCCATGGCGGTCCTATGTGTCACCTTAACCACGAGATGGCAGCAGAATCCAACAAAACGGACCCAACTCACGACCAGGAGGGAGGGGACGCAGGCCTCGTGGTGGGCTCAGGCTTACAGGGTGGAAACCAGCTCTCCCTTCCTGCCACCTCCCCAGTTGGACATCCTCTGAAAACCCCGGGGCTACAACCCAGGGCTGGCCTCCCAGGTGTCTGGAAGGTGGAGCCTGCACCCTGACTCTGCAGCCCCGAGCCAGGAGACCTCCAGGGGTCTAGAGGTGACAATTTCAATGTCCACCTGTCCCTCGGCACCAGCTCTGGGGGACAGAGATCACAAAGCCACCCCTGCCCTGAACAGGCTCCGTCTTCTTCGGGAGACTGGTAGGTGGGTGCAGGGTGACCAGGTCCTAGAGGAGAAATCCCACCCTCACAGCCAGCTGGCAGAACTGTTGCTGTTACCTCCAGCCCCCATGGGACGGCCCAGCAGCCTGCCCACAGTCCGACAGCCAGTGACAGCAGAGACGGGACTCACATTCCAGCCTCTGCCTCCAAAGCCCCTCAGGGTGGGCTCGGGGCCCTGTTCCCGGGCTCCCCTGACCCTTAACGGGGGAGGACTGGGTTCGAGGGCCTCCCACTGGGAGAGCACTGGCCCCACCTGAGCTGTGTCAAAGAGCAGATCAATCCCCCAGTGGGGCACCCCACAGGTGACGCAGCGGCCCCCCGAGCCCAGCCCACCCGGGCCTGCGGTACTCACTGCGTGTCTGGGGCAGCGCCCTCACTTCATTCACATCCGGCTCGCTGTCCGGGCGGTGCACCTCCACCAGGACAAAATGCTGGTTCGTGCCTGCCTGGTCTGGGTGGCTGGAGGGGGAGGGTGGGGAAAGGCCACCGCTGGCCAACGTAGCCTCTGCAGGGGGGCTTTTCAGGTGCGGGGGTGACTGGACCCGCGGGAAGGGGCCGATGGGGTGCTGGTTGACCAGGGCCAGGTGGGTGTCCAGCGGCCTCTTGGAGCTGGGGTTGGCCGGGGAGATGGAGGCGTAGATGGGGGAGGAGGGCGAGTCCTGTGCTGTGGGGGCCTCCGGCACAGGAGCGGTACCCGCAGGCGGGCTGCGGTTCCGCGGAGCTGAGAAGACGATGCCCGAGTGGGAAGACGCGGAGGAAGGCGGCTGGAGGTCCTCTCTGCCCGGCTTCCTCGGCTGGATGAGGAGGCGGTCGTGGCCTTGGGTCAGAGGGGGCGGGGGAGGCGGCGGCTTGTAGCTAGGCAGCCCCTTGGAGGTGGACTTGACATCATCCTGCCAAAAGACCCAACAGGAATAGAAGGAGTCAGAGCCCATTGCGGCCGTTAGAGGGGAGACCCGAGCACCCCAGTGCGCCGGACCCCGGCTGGAATTCTGTCCTCGCTCTATCAGCTCCTGGCCACGCTGCTCTGAATAATGCAACACCCGAGTGGAAAACTTCTCCTAGCATCTGAGCAGCTGATAAGCATCGGGATCTTGTCTCTGGGGATGGCATCGTTACCTTCAGGAACTGAAGTTCTTGGCATCGGCCAGGGCTTGTCACAGGGAACGGGACTTAATTAGAGGTGGGATGCAAAGATGAAAACAGAAGAGGCCTCTCTTTGGCTTTTCTCTTTAGGGGATTATCATGGCTCCTGGAGCCTGGAGATGTGACAGGACCGATGGGAGAGGATGGGCAGAAGGTGGCCAGCGGTGGGCCAGGCTGCTGCGTGGCCCTGGGCAGGGCACAGCACTTCTCTGCGTGCACCTTGGGGCCATGGAGGAAACGACCTGCTCAGCAGAGTCGTGGGGAGGTGAGGAGTCGCGCGTGTGCTGCACGAGCAAGGGGCCTCAGATCCAGCAGGTGCTTGGGGAGTGGCAGACGCTGTCGTCACTGCCCCCTCCCTGTGCCAGCATCCAGCACTGGCATGGCTCTGTTCCCGATGTTTTACTTAGAATAGCTGATTTGCCCCTTGTTGCAGGCTTAGGGGTGGTACACTATTATTACACCCCATTTTACAGATGGGTAAGCTGAGGCACAGAGAAGTTGAGAAACTTGCCAAAAGTCACACAGTCAGCGGCACAGGGTGGGATTTGGACCCAGCAGTCCGGCTTCAGAGCCCAGGCCATTCGAAAGCCACGTGAGTCAGATCACAAAGCAGACTGCCCGGACTGCCGCTGAGTGCGCATGGGTGTGAGGTCACGTCTCACCCCTTTCCCAGTGCAGTCACAGGGCCTCCTTGAGGAGAGCTCTCATCACACACTTCATGCTTCAGTTCTTGCTATGATAACGTTCAGATAACATATCAAAAGTAACACCAACTCAGCAAACAATCAAACAGCCTGACAGCCCTGCCTCAAATCCCTGGAACTTGCTGAGAGCTCTTTGCTGAGGGCCTCAGTCCCCTCCCTGTGGTCTCACCAGGTAGCCAGCCCCCAGGGGCCTCAGGCAGACCCAGGAGGGGCCAAATACAATGAAAGGGTCTTCCCAGAGAGGGGGTCTCACCAGGGACACGTCTGAGAGGGTGTTCACATTGCCCTGGACGGCCTCCCCAGTCTCCTCCAGGTCCAGAGTGTTCTAGAACAAAGAAGAAAGCCCCGTGAGCAAATACACATTGAGAGGGGGAAACCACTTTGCTCTCTAGGACACAGAACCCTGCAGGCCCTAAGACACCTTCGTGGGGCTTCTGTGTTTCCTGACAAGCCCCACTCCGTGGGAACTTACATGGTAAAACGAATGCTGATTTTCCTGCCTTTCATTTTGAGATCAATTTCAAGGAGTTCAGCTTCTTGGAGACTTTCCAGGCCTCCCCGGAACTACGTGGAAATGTTGAGGGGTGGCTCCAGCCTTGACTGGAGCGCGGCCCACGCTCAACAGGCTCAACTCCTCAACCCGAGGGTTCTCTCTCCACGATTCCTGACAGAACCCCAGGGAGGTGTGAAAATGGCAAGTGAGGGGCGGATGGGGAAGGTCTCTAGCTCTTTTTAATTAACCAGTTACTCGTTTATTTGGGCTGCACTGGGTCTTAGCTGTCACATGCGGGATCTTTCATTGTCGGGCCCAGCTTCCTTCTAGTTGTGGCTGGCGGGCTTAGTTGCTCCCTGGCAGGCATGTGACATTTTAGTTCCCCGAACAGGGATTGAACCCGTGTCCCCTACACTGGAAGGCGGATTCTTAACCACTGGACCACCAGGGAAGTCCTTCTCTCTCTTTTTTAATTTAAGGGTTTTAATGGTGTATCCTGGGGGAGGGGGGAAGGGTTATGGTTTCAGTGGCGCTTATTTTGCAGAGACGCTCATTTCTTTCTTCTTTTCCTAACTTACCAGATGCCTAATGCTTCCTCAAGTGACACTGAGCTGCCGCAAGGCCATGGCTAGACACCCCACACCAGGAGGTTGAGCACAGCCCTTCTTTAAGCTCCTGAGGGGGCTCCTGAGGGCTCTGCAGTCACTGCTCTCCACACCACAGGACCCAGGATGGCAACAAACTTCCCTGACCATCACCCAGCCCGAGTCTCAAGTTCAGGGATTAATACTGAGCAGTCTCAGTGCTCCTGACTGAGGGCCTGGGGACTTAGAGGAAGCGAGACACCTCCCCTGCCTTCAGCAGCTTAGAGATGGTGTGCGTGCTCAGCTGCTCAGTCGTGCACGACTCTGTGTGACCCCAGGGACTGACTGTAACTCGCCAGGTTCCTCTGTCCATAGGATTTCCAGGCAAGAATACTGGAGTGGGTTGCTGTGTCCTACTCCAGGGGATCTTCCCAATTCAGGGATCAGACTCGAGTCTCTTGTATCTCCTGCATTGGCAGGCAGATTCTTTACCATTGCCCCACCTGGGAAGCCCTAGAGACAGCAGGGTCGACACAAATAAGCCAGGAGGAGGCTGCACAGGGTGAGGAAACACAGTTATATAATGCAGCTAAGGGAGAGTCATCCAGGAAGTCTTCCTGGAGGAAGGAGCATGGGTTAAAGCTGGGCAAAGGAAAGAATGATGGGTGCTTCAGAGGGAGGGGTGTGCATAAAGCTGGGAGGATAGAGGATGCTTGAGAATCTTCAGGGGTTCTACAGCAGTCAAGAGCTGCTTAGACCTAAGCCTGAGGACAGCGGGTTGCCATGGAGATGTAGTCAGGTCTGCCTTCTAAGAAGATCCTCTTTGCTCACTTCCCTTCGAGTCACACTAGAGCTGTGTCAGGGTTTTATACTGGCTCGTCCTTCTGTCTGGAACATTCTTCCTCAGAACTATCCACAAAGCGAGCTCTGTTTGTTCACCTCCTTCAAGACCTTACTCAAATATCACCTTCACAAAAAGATCTACTCTGACAACCCCACCTAAAATCACAACCTTCCCCCCTGCCCTGCTTTATTTTTCTCCTTTGCACTGATCACACTGTTCCTTACCCAGCAGCCAGGATGCAATCTTGAAACACAAGTCAGATGATGTCTCATGCCAGCTCATAATCCTCCAGGCTCTTTCCATCTTAAGTGGAGGAAATTCCAAACTGCACTCACTGGGCACAGTGAATTCTGGGCCCTTCCTTGCTACTCTTGCAGCAGGATGGGATGGTTCCTGCCTCAGGGCCTTTGCACTCACTGCTCGGCCTGCATAGCACTCCTGGTTCACTCCCTCATTTTAGACCTTGGTGAGGCTTTCTTTGACCAGCCCTGTTTCAAACAGCGCCCCCTGCACCCCCACACCTCTGTCTAACCCTCCCTGCTTCATTTTTCTGTGTAAGATTTAGCACCACCTGATGGGGTACTGGGACTTCCCTATACTATTGATTTGCTCATTGTCTTCCTACTAGGATAACTCCTCAAAGGCAGGACTTGTGACCACCTGGTCCCTACTGTATCCTCAGTATTCAGGATAGTGACTGCTTGATAAATATTTACTGAGCAAATTAATTAATCCATGAATGAACTGATGGGTGAATGAATTAATCAATAACTCTGGCTGTTATGGGGAGGAGGCCTGAGTAGACAGAGAATTGAGCCAGGCTGCTACAGTAGGTCATGGAGAGCAGCGATGATGGTTTGAATGAAAGTGAAGGTGTAACAAGAGTGAAGGTGTGGGGGGATGGGAGGAGCCCCCTGATTCCATACCCCCAGAGCAGAGGCTGCCAGGTCACTCCATACTGATCCTCGTCTCAAATAAGCCTCCTGAAGCCTTGAGTATTCTGGGCAGGCACCATGGGAACCCACTGGCCAACAAGATGTCCTCCCAACCATGAGCCTTTCTCACCCAGGATGCCTCATCTGGTCTTGTGACGCCTCTGGGGCAGTGTCAGGCCAGGTCAACTGCCTTTTACCAGCAAAGCTGAGCTTGTGAAAACATCCTGACATCTCCTGCCCACCCCACCCTGATCTCTCACATACCACTTCACAGGAAGATGTTCCTGACGGCCTCGGTGATACAAGGACAGGGGGCACCCTCGAGGAGGGGAGGGCTGCTCCTTCCCACCTTGATCAGAGGCACCAGTTCTGGCTTCTCTGAGATCACTCCCAGCTCTGCCACTCCCAGCTGAGTGACAGTGGACAACCCACTGGACTGCTCTGTGCCTCAGTTTCCTCATCTGTAAGGTGGGGAAATAGCAGTCCCTCCCTCATGGAGTTGATGCATTAACACTTGAAAAGTGCTCAAACAGAGCCTGGCACAGTATCTGAAGGGAGGTAACTGTCACACTAGAACCCTGGGATCTTATAAATCTGCCCCAGGAACTGAATGGCTGCACGTGCCCTGGCCTAGGTGAACACTTCGATGGAAGGAAACAGTGGTCCTCCGATAACACCCCCTCCCCCTAAACCGCAATGTGTCCAGTGCTCCCAGGAGTCAGTCTGCCTGGGCAAACAAGCCATCTAGGGTGAAGGTGAATGGCAAGGCAGGTTACATGCAATGACTTCCCAAGACTGGGCAGTCATTGCCTTGGCCTCAGCAGGAGGCCCCGAGGAGGTCAGAGACCTGGGAGGTGTCTATAGCAAGGACGAGAGGGGCCTCCATCACCTGAAATGTAGCTAGCTACTGCGGCCTGCCCCCAAAACTCAGCCTGCAGACACCCTGGGGGCTTAGATGACAGTCCATGGTTGGACCAAAGATATGGGATTCTGTCCTGTTCTGGTATCCGGAGCTTTGACCATTCATTTAGTTGATCAACAAGCATTTAACAGGCAGCCTTGACCTATGCGGAAAGCTCACGGGAATAAAAGATGAGCAGGTCCCCGTGTTCCCAACACCCACCAGCGGGCCACGCACACAGGAGCTGCCCACAAACTCTTGTTCGGAATCACTGATGGAAGCTGGCGTTGTGATAGGGTCAAAGGGAGGGAGCAAGGAAAGGACCCGGAGTCTGATAACACAAGCACGTCTCTGCCCAGCACTACAGGGCAGGTGTGACTTTCTCTTAGAAAGGGCATGGGAGAACTCCAAACTGTGGCAGGCCTTGCTGTATGCTAGACCCCTGCTGGGCATTTTATTGACATGGTCTCACTGATTCTCCTTATGACCCTGTAAGGTAGGCACTCTGATTGTCCCGGCTCACAATTTTTACACTTAAGCTCAGAGAGAGCAGTGACTTGTCCAAGGCAACGGGACTATTCTACAGCAGATTAGGTTTCTAACCCACATCAGGGTGACCCCAAAGCCCATGCAACCTTAGCGGGACCCCAGAATTAGATGCTGTAGGAACCAAGGGACTCCAGGAGGAGGACCCTCTCTGAAACAAGAGAGAGCATGGCCATCGCTGGCCCCCGACCTCAGCCACTCCCTGTTATTAATGGCCTCCTGGAGTCAAGATGGAAGGCAGGGATGGACGGGCGGGAGGGTGAGGGTGGAGTGTGGACAGGCGTCCAGCCCTGGGAGGAAGGCCTGAAGTGGAGCAAACAGCAGACGGGTTGGAGCCCAGCCCTGCCAGACTCCATCTGCCGAATCCAGACGCTCAGGAGCCCCGAGTCCCCGAGCCATGTTCCTTGCGCGTCTGAAATAGCTGCAGACAGCAGGCTAAGAACCCGGGGGATGCGTCAGCAGAAACGCTTCCGGGACAGGCTTCGAGAAGAGGATCAAGGTCAGAGCTCACGCAGGAGCCGGCCGGGGCATCTTGGCCTCCTTCCCATCCCCCTCTCAGCCCCAGCTGCTCAGTGGGCGGAGGTTGGGGGGTGCTCCTCCTGCACCCACAGAGACGAGCTGAGGGTTTAGATCTGGCAGCTCAGTTAATCCTGCCCGGTGGGACCCTTTTTCGTCAGTTCTACAGCTGAGGTGACTGAGGCCCAGAGACAGAAGGCCACTTGCCCAAGGTCACACAGCAAGGACAGAGCAGAGAGCTGAACCCTATTCAAGGTCTGAGTCTGTCATCCAGAGGACTTCCCACAAGAGCCGGGATGCCCTCAGGACCTGGGGCGGTGGCTCCCTCATCCCCTTCCTCCTTAAATCTGTGGCGGTTCAGGAAATCTCCTCCCTTTCAGAGAGAACTCGTTATTTTTATTTTTTTTGTCTGAGTTGGCCCAATCAGGGTTCTAGATATTCCAGGGTCTGGTTTGGGGGCACTGGGCAAAAATGAAATGAAATCACGAGGGGCCATCACCTGAGCTGGCCTCTGCCAGATGGACTCATGGTTCTGGAAACGGAGGCCCGAAAGGCCTTGGGTGGCCCAGGTACCACCCCCAGCAGAAGGAGGCTCTCTGCTCCCGCCCCCTCCTCCCTTCTCTCTCCCCTCCCCACTCAGCCCCTTTCCTGGGCTCCGCTACCCCACCCTCTCGTGACAAGGGGAGGGCTCTTACATAAAGGTGCCATTTTCAGCTCTTTGTTCCTCTGGCTTCTTTACTCTGAAGTCTGGACAACAGGCTCCCCAACACCTCTGCCCCCTCACCCCTGCCAAATGCACCAGGGGCCCGAGGCTGGGAGTGCCCTCCTCTCTCTGTCTCCGGAAAACTGAGGCAGGGAGTCCCAGAGGCTTCTGGAAGGTCGCAGCGCGGGGGCTGCTGAGCGGAAGAGGGCCATGCGAGAGAGACAAACTACAGAAGGGGGAGTGAGCATCAGAGAGGACAAGAGAAGGGAGGAGACCGCGGAGAAAAGACCAAGAAGAGGAGGCCGAAGGGAGGAAGAGGAGGAAAAGCCAGAGGCGGTGGCCCTGCCAGAGCTGGAGAAGAGGAGCTTGTCGGGCCAGCCACGGTGTGGGCAGTGGGGGGCAGGAGTGACCGCAGCCGGGGGAGCCAGAGAGTCCTGGCATTCTTGGGGGGCAGAGGAGGGGGCTGCCCAGAGTAAAGGGGACAGGTCTGGGGATCCAAAAGGATCAAGGGGTGGGCCCTGGGGCGCTGGCTGTGCTGGTGGAGACCCATCGATCGAGCAGCCCCCAGCCTCTCTGAGCACCGGCTTGGGTGGAAGTCTGGATGCTGGAAGGGCAGAAGACAGGACAGGGAGAAGAACGATCCCCGCACTCACAGAGGGCTGGGAGCCCGCGCTCACCGACCAGGCTGAGGGCGTGGGAACCGGCACGGGGTCTTTGAGCAGCTGGCCCACTGCTGCTACCATGTTTGGCCACCGAAGCACAGAAGCAGAAAGAGCCCAGGGAAGCCAGTGCACAAAGTCCTCCTGAGACGAGGGTGTCCCTTGTCCCAGCACAGCCCAAGCTTCCTTCTACCCCTTTGCATCTCCCTCCCAACGCTCTTAAGAAAAGGATGTCATTCAGTGGACAGAGAGCATGAAGCAGAATCTCCAGGTCAGGCCCCGAAAAGTCCTCAGGACAGGCATTGGAAAGCCGGGCTTCAGGAAGGAGTCTGAACTTGCCTGGGGGAAACCCTGCATCCTTTATTTTCATTAACCTCTAACTGAAATGTAGCATCTCCTTCATTATGAGTGGAGGCAACACAGCCTTGTGGAATCAGCAGCACCTCGGACACTGTCACAGCTCTTTCATATCACACTGCAGATGCCGCAAAGTCCCATTTATGCTCGTCACGGCCTCATAATTGCAGCTGTTACCGACGTGCCATCAGACCGTGTTATGGGGCATGCTAAGAAAAAACCACACCTTTCAATATTTCTTCCCATCTTTGAAAACAGCATTTTGTGATGCTTCCTTTGTCATTCTACATGTTTTCTTTTTAAAGATTTAAAACTGTTACTCTGAGAAAGGTCCTCAGGGCTTTGCCAGCCTGTCAGAGGGGTCCATGGCACAGAAAAGGTGAACCCCCCTCCACCAGTCCTAAATCAGCTCTCCTAGGAGGTAGCTGGAAAAACGCAGGCTCCGAGGGGAGCAGAGGCTGGCCACGTTCCAGCAGGCTCTGACCTCCATGGACTTGATTTTGTTTTCTGGAAGCAGTTCCCAGCACCCCCAGTCCCCACACAGAGGGGAGGATGCGCCTCAGTGCACGGGCTTGGAGGAAGGGTCCTTGTTTCACACACCGGCCCAGGCAAAGCTGCACCCACCCAGAGGGTTACTAACATCCTCTGGTGAATCTGTGGTTCTGGGGAGGTAAGGGGCATTGCTGAGGCCTCTCAGAAGGGAATGGGATGTTCTACGCAAGGGAAAAGGCTAACTCCAGCTTCACCGTGTCCCTGTCTGTGCGCGGGGCAGCTTCCTTGGAGAGGGGCTATAGACAGCATGCTTGTGTGAATGAAAGCATTGCTGCCGTAGTAAACAAAGGATGCAGCAGCCACCAAGCCACCACAGTAGAGCTGTGGGCCCCGAGGGAACTCAGGGTGAGAAAATACAGGAGGCTGGCCCCAGAGAGCTGAGGTGCAAAGCCAGGGAATGGTCTCAGTGAGCCCAGACTCTTGCATCTTCCCATATACAGAAAAGCATCAAATTCTTTGAGATACCTGGTTTTCTTTAAAGAACAGTAATCTCTTGAGGGTCTGACTACCTGATTTTTGTGGCAAAAACTCCTGTATATCGTGGCTCCTTTGGCCCTTGCCTCTTCGGAGCAGTCTCTTGAGTTTTCTGAGATGTTATGTCCTCAGTTCTCTCCACCAAATAAAACACAACTCTCAGCTTCTAGGCTGTGAATATTTTTAAAGTTGATATCGTATAAATAAGGAGCAACAGAGTGACTGGGCTCCATAGATGGGCTCCTTCCTGCTCCCCTACTAGGGAGGGGTCTGCCCAGCAGAGGAGCTAACCCAACCAGGTTGGAGCAGAGACCGATTGCAGTAGGTGGGATGTCAACCTCTCATCACTTGCTCCCTCTTTCTGGGAAGGGGTGCTTTAACAGTCAGGGGTCTCTGCAGCAGGAGGCATCCAAAACAGGCTGGAGCTTCTCCATCCTCCTCTGGCCCCCGATGAGCAGGAAGGCATGGAGGCCAAGGGGAAGAGGCTGGCGCTACCAAGTGCTGACAGCCACGCCCGCACCCCCGTCTCCCCTTATTGCAGGGGAGATGGCAATGGCCTTTAGAGGCAGTGACCCCAGCCCAAGCATCCTTTGACAAGATGGGGAGCCCCTTTTGAGACACATGAGGGGCCTGGAGGGCAAATCCAGGAGGAGAAGGGCTCTGGTTAAGGCCCTCAGCAGGGCAAGTTCCACTGGGCCCCGACAGCAATGACATCTACCTGGTGGACACAAGGTTGGCCTTGGCCTCTCAACCCCTTTTCCTCTGCAGTCCTCTGCAGTGCCCTTTACCAGCCCTAATTTCCTTCCTTCCTTCCTTCTTTCCTTTCGCTGAGCTGGATCTTAGTTGAGGCATGGGGGATCTTGACTTGCAGCATGGAAACTCTTAGTTGCAGCAATGTGGGATCCAGTTCCCTGACCAGGAGTCAAACCCAGGTCTGCTGCAGTGGGAGCTTGGCGTCTCATCCCCTGGACCACCAGGGAAGTCCCTGCTGGCCTTTAGAGTATCAGCAGAACCAACTTCTGAGTATTCCACACCTGTAAGCCCACCCTGGATCTCACTTGATCACCACAGCAACCCACAGATGGCTGATTTTATCAGCCAATTGTACAGATGCAGGAGCTGAGGCTTCAGAAGCTTAAGTCACCTGCCCAAGGTGACAGGGCTCCTGTTTGGGAGAGCCAACCCTGGCGTGTGAGATTCCAGAGCCTGTGCATTTAAGCCCCTCTGCCTCAGGCCTGCTTGCACTAGATGAGGAATTCAAGAAACGTCAGGCAGCCCTTTCTTCTTTTACAAAGCTCTCCTGGCCGACATCTTTATGGGAGGGTGATGATACTGTCTGGAGGCGGCAGAAAACTCCCAGGGCTAACTATCTATTAGACAAATGGAAACTAAACACAATTTGTTGAAGCGGGAGGCTGCATCTGATTTCCTCTGATCGATCGTGTCTGGTTTGAGGGAAAACGGCTGCAGAATGAGCCGTGTTGAACCTGGGATGGATAACCAGTGCAGCACGATCCAGGGACTCTGGGCTAAATGGGAACTGGCTCCAACTGGGGCATCCGTCTGGGGCATCTGGGTCACAAGAGCCAGCCGCCTGCTACCCTGCCTGTCTGAGCGTCAGAGCAGAGGACAGTTTCCTATGACAGAGGAGGTAACTGTTCAGGAGGCTGGAAAGGGAGACGGCGATCCTGAGTGACAGGGAATGAGGTTTCATTCCAGTTCCTGCTTTGCATTTCCTTGGCCTCCACCCTGTCCCAGGCCCTGGGCTGGCACTGGGGACACAGACAGGAGAAAGCTGAGGTCCCTGCCGGTGGACCCCACCAGCTCTCCTTGTGTGCCGAAGAAAACACTCAGCAAGAGGTTAAAGCAACGGAGCGGGCATTTTAACGGAGACATGAAAAACATGTGTGTTCCCCGGGTAAAATAATTTTTGTACATGAGCAAGAAATGTTTTGAGTTGATGTCCATCTAGATCGTGGGGGCTGTTTGTTACTCAGCATCTCTGCAGCAAAAGCTCACTCATACATGGTGGTTTTGGGGGCTAGTGCTGGGCACTTAGCAGGGAATAAGTGAATGTCATTTCAACCCCTTAGGAAGAGGTTCCTTAGAAGGAATGATGCAACCCTTGTTCAGAAACAGGAAAGTAGTGGGAACACAGGGTAGCCATTCCTTGTAGTGCCTCCCCTGGAATATTTTCTAGAATCTCTCGACAGAGAGGACTCTCAGGGTTGGAGGAGCTTTGGGAGCCTACCTGGGTTGTATAGATGGGAAGACAGGCCGGTGGTGGGTGAGGGGCTTTCCCGAGGGCGCCACTGCATGGTGGGGACAGGGCAGAGGAAGGGTGTGGGCTCCTACCCCCAGGATGGGTCTGGTGCCCTGCATTCCCACACAGAGGGGCTTCCAGGAGGAGGTGTCTGTCCTGTGACTCTGCAGGCAGGCAGCGTGGGGCGTCTAGCCTGAGACCTGCTCTGTGTGTTTGGAGGGAGGGGGTTCCCAAGAGACACTGAGGCCATGGTTGACTAGGCAGCAGGAAGAGCTGGCCCCTGCAGAGCCTGTAATCAAATCTCTTAGCCGCTCAGGCTGCACAACCTCCTCAGCACCTGCCTGGGAATGAACCTGTTTTTGGTTTAAACCCACGCTCATCCACTCTCAACCACCAGCAGCATCCAGGTACAGCTAAGGCAGACCAGTCAGACCATGTCTGCCCCTGTTCCAACTTGCCAACAGCTCCCATCGCACTCAGACACAAACTCCAAGTCCGCAGCACGAATCCGCCACTGCCCTTCCCCTCACTTACTGCTCCAGTCTCTGGCTTCCTGGACTTTGCTCAGACACTCCGTGTACCACCTCAAAGCCTTTGCACTTGCTGTTCCCTCCACTAGAAATGCTCTTCCCCCAGCTGTGGGCAGGACCATCTTCCTTACCCCTTTCACGTCCTACTCAGGTGTCACTTCCTGACCGCGCCCCTTTCCTGTTTCATATTTTCTCCTTAGCACTTTTTACCACTTGGCACACTGCGCATTTCAGTTCTTTATCTGGTTTAGTCTGTCACTCCTGCCCCACTCTAAATCCCATAATGGAAAGGATTTCTTTGTTGCTCACCACTGTATTCCCAGCACTGCAACTGTACAGAGCCTGGAGCAATCACTCAATCAAAATTCACTAACAGAACAAAAGAGAGATAAGGAGGAAGAGAGTAGAGACAGAGATGGATCGATACACTGATAGGCAGATGATGCTTAACAAGGATCCAGTTGAGCTCCTTCAGGAAGAATCCCAACCAGAGTGCAGTGTTAACAGCACCAGCTCAGAGGTAAGCAGGCCCGGGTTGGAATCCACACTCCACCGTTCGCTAGCTGAGCAACCTTGGGCAAGGCACTTCTCCCTGAGCCTCAGTCTTCTTCTCTGTAAAATGGAAATCATGGTAGTATTTGCCACATCTAGTTACCGAGAGGATCAAAGAAGATATACTTGGAAAGCATTATCACTGTGCCATGGAGACTCTTGACATATGCCAACTACCATTATTATCAAGAAAGGCCCAAATTATTAATGTGGACCAGGCTCTATGCAGAGCACTAGGGAATCAGTGGTGACTCCAGACACAATTGTGCCCTCAAGCAGCCCATGGTGAGCCGGGTAACTGACCAGGCTGGTAAACATTATTAAATATAATGACACAGGAGCATAACAGCAGGAAGCCCAGGGGCAAAGTCACCCCCCTTGAGAGGATCAGGGAAGTCTGCTTGGAAGAAGAGGCGTGTGAGCTAAGGGCTGAAGCACACACAAGAGACAGCCATGCCATATGAAGTGGGAAGAACATTCCAGACAGACAGACTGTGTGGCACAGGCAAAGGCCGAGGGGTCTCCTGACAGCTCCAGGGCACAGAACTGTCATCCTCGTTTTATAAAACTGAGCTCAGGGAGGTGAAATCATTTCCTGAGGTCACACAGCAAGGAACTGGCAGAGCTGGGGTCTGAACCACTGGAGAGCCTGAAAACCCTGCTCAGTTCAGTTCAGTCGCTCAGTCGTGTCTGACTCTGCAAAACCCTGATGGACAGGCAAATAGGAGAGACAGAGGACACCAAGAAGAACCTGGTCTCCCCGCTGGGCTGGGTGTAGGCACAAAGGAGTGAGGGGAAGGGCCAGAGCCCCCTGCCTCCACCCCAGCTAAAGGATTCCCAGAGTCCCACTCGGCAAGAAGGACGGTACCTCCATCAGGTCTATAAGCCACAGCAGCCGCTCCTGGGGAGGAAGGGTGGGCAAAAGGCAAAAAGAAAAACACATCAAATAAACATAAGGGATGGAGCGGGCACAGCAAACCCCCTTCACTCACACACACTCACACTCACACTCTCACACACACACTCTCACACACACACACACTCTCACATACACACTCACACATACACACACACACACACTATCACACTCACACACATTCACTCACACTCACACATTCACACACATTCACTCACACACACACTCACACTTACTCACACACACACTCACACCCACACTCACACACACACACGGCAAAACAAACAAAAATTCCCCAAACTCCTTTTCTCTTCACGTGGACTGTTTTGGGCAGGAATAAAGGAGGGGTGGGGAAGACCCCACAGGGACAGTCCACATGGCTTCACTCTAACTGCTTCCTAGAAGGAAACCAAGAAAGAACACTGTCCTTGAGAAGGGTCGTCAGGAGATGGCCATGCCCCCTGGAGGCAACCCTGGGAATCTCCAGCAGGTGAAGCTAGGATCATTATTCCCACTTGGTAGATGGGCAAACTGAGGCTAAGCAAAGGGAAGTGGCTTGTCTAAGGTCACATCTGTGGCTGAAAGGCAGAGCCTGAAGGAATATCTTGTTTGGAAGCCTCCATCAGAGAAGACCCGGATTCGAGGGAAGCCCAGGCCCCATGCTGGCAGAGAACCACAGCCCAGGGCTGTACGTGTGGAAGATGCCCAGCACGGGATGACATTTGGAGGGGGAATGGCAGAACCTCAGCCCCGTGCTTTCCAGAAGACCTCAAGTGTCTGCAAGGCCCCGGATACAGGATGGTTAACCCCAGCCGAAACGGGGAAAGAACAGACGCTTCCTCTGCCCTCCGGGTGTGGGCAGCATGTCTGGGAGGTTACGCGTCCTTTACTCTCCCAACAAGCTGGGGAAAGAAGCATTGTTGCCCCAGTGCAAGGAGGGAGAGCCAGGCGCTGCGGAGGGAGGTGCCTTTCCACGCCGCCTCTCCTGCCTGCACATGGCTCTCTTAGCACCCACCTCCCAGAGCTCATCCTGACCTTGGTCAGTACTGATCTGACACACCTGTGCTCTCCAGGAGGTCTCAGACTCATCAGTTCAGTTCAGCGGCTCAATTGTGTCCGACTCTTTGTGACCCCATGGACTGCAGCACACCAGGCCTCCCTGTCCATCACCAACTCCCGGAGTTTACTCAGACTCATAGTTATTCACATTTCAGAAGCTGGGAGACCCTTTCCATCTGTCCTACAAACTTCCTGCTCAAAATCCTCCTGTAGCTTTTAAGAGCTGTGCCTTTCCCAGGGTGTTCCAATCTGGAGGGAAGGTGTCTTTGACAAGGCAGGGTCAACTGCCACGGTGGGGCCTCAGATGGCCAGGGACAGTGCCTTCCAGGTACAGGAGAGATCCAGACGCTGAGCTGCGGCTGGAACCCCTGCCCTGAGCCCTTCCTGGGGATACATCTCCAAGTCCTGCAGCCTGGCCTGCCCTCGGGGCCTCGGGCTTGTGGCCAGAGTCACCAAGGACCTCAGGTCATTCTACCCACAGGGAAGCCAAGGCCCAGAGAAGCCGGGCTAAAACCTAAGCCCCTTACCTCCCAGGCTAGAACACACCCCATCCCACCCAATGGATCTCTCATCCTCGCTTCTAAAGGGATCATCCCAGATTTACAGTAGGCAACCCCCTCAGTTTTAAAGCAGTGATTTGTGGCTCCTGAAGCCCCATGTGGACATACTTAAGCCAGTCTCAGTGGAGCTGGACGCAGAGAGAAATGAACCCTCGGGCCAGGGCTCCGCAGCCTGAAGCCAGCTCGTCACCCGTGTGTGCCGCATCAGAACCAAACACGTAGCCCCAGGTCGGGGACAGCCTCCTCCCTGCCCCAGAAGTGGTCTTCAGCCATGTCCAGAGCCTGGAGGAATGGGTGGCAGCTGCCTAGCCACCCCAGGAAGGATGAGGACTCGGGGGATGAAGGTGACTTGGGATGGTAGGAACAGGAGGTAGAGGAATAGAAGTTTCCCCAGAAGCTCAGATCCCCAAAGCTTTAAGGAAAAAAAAAAAAGCTACATTGGGAGCTGAAGCCCACAAAACGAGCCTGCTGCGGGGCTGTCTCCTGGTGGCTGTGAGCGCACCTGTGCCCGCTGACCACCTGTATCTGCAGGTGGACATCATCGCATGTCCTCCTCCTCCAACAGGACAACCAACACTGTCTAATAGAGATTCCACCCGTGAGAGCTCCCAGTTCAGTGTCTGGAAGTAACAGTGGTTAGAGAATTAGACCTCCTCCTCCCCTTCCACAGGAGAGGGGTGCTGAATGACCGACTGGCAGGGAAGCAGAGGATGGAGCCGAGTCGGCTCTCCTGACCTCCAGCTCCGACTTTTCCCACTGCATCGGTCTCGGTAACTGGCTGGAGCAACCCCCTCAGTTTTAAAGCAGTGATTTGTGGCTCCTGAAGCCCCATGTGGACATACTTAAGCCAGTCTCAGTGGAGCTGGATGCAGAGAGAAATGAACCCTCGGGCCAGGGCTCCGCAGCCTGAAGCCAGCTCGTCACCCGTGTGTGCCGCATCAGAACCAAACACGTAGCCCCAGGTCGGGGACAGCCTCCTCCCTGCCCCAGAAGTGGTCTTCAGCCATGTCCAGAGCCTGGAGGAATGGGTGGCAGCTGCCTAGCCACCCCAGGAAGGATGAGGACTCGGGGGATGAAGGTGACTTGGGATGGTAGGAACAGGAGGTAGAGGAATAGAAGTTTCCCCAGAAGCTCAGATCCCCAGAGCTTTAAGGAAAAAAAAAAAAAAGCTACATTGGGAGCTGAAGCCCACAAAGCGAGCCTGCTGCGGGGCTGTCTCCTGGTGGCTGTGAGCGCACCTGTGCCCGCTGACCACCTGTATCTGCAGGTGGACATCATCGCATGTCCTCCTCCTCCAACAGGACAACCAACACTGTCTAATAGAGATTCCACCCGTGAGAGCTCCCAGTTCAGTGTCTGGAAGTAACAGTGGTTAGAGAATTAGACCTCCTCCTCCCCTTCCACAGGAGAGGGGTGCTGAATGACCGACTGGCAGGGAAGCAGAGGATGGAGCCGAGTCGGCTCTCCTGACCTCCAGCTCTGACTTTTCCCACTGCATCGGTCTCGGTAACTGGCTGGGTCCTGCGATGGATGATAAGGCACTTGCCCTGCCCTTTCCTCCCCAAGGCCTCCCAGGGTTCATCTGCCTCTGAGCATCCTGGGGGCACAGTCACACCCTGAGGTGGCCCAGATGCCTTTCTGGGGGCTGGCGAGTCTGGGAGAAAGTCAGGCTGGGTTCCAGGGCTCCAGAGAATCAGGAGTGAGTGTCTCAGGGAAGATCCCGGTCACCACGACCATTACCATGAATGGGACTCATCACGCCCATTACTAGCGTGATGTCTCATGGGATCCTGCCGCTACTGGTTCTGTTTGTCTCGTTAAGAAAGATGTTAGTCGCTCAGTCATGTCTGACTCTTTTTGACCCCGTGGACTACAGCCCAGCGGGCTACTCTGTCCATGGAACTCTCCAGGCAAGAATACTGGAGTGGGTTGCTATTCCCTTCTCCAGGGGACTGAACCTGGGTTCTACACATTGAAGGGAGATTCTTTACCGTCTGAGCTACCAAGGAGGCCCATTTGTCTCATTACCTGCATTTTCCGCCTTTCTTCCCCAGCCCACCCGCCTGCATCCCATCCCACAGCCTGTGAGCCCCTGAGGCAGGGTCAATCCGTCTTGTTCCTTTGTGTCTGAGAGCCCATGCCTGGCACACAGGAGGCACCCAGCAATCAGGAGGTTTTCACAGGTGAAGAAACCAAGGCTCTGAAAGGGAAGGCCCAGGGCTGGCCAGGAGTCGCGTCCCAGCAGAGACTCCCAGGGCTGGATTCGAACCCAGATGGGCCTTAACTCTCTTGCTGGCGGTAAGGTGAGGCATGGGGCAGGGGCTGCTCACCCTGGCCGAGCTGACGGTGGTGGAGGTGCCGTGGCTGCCTGTGGACGAGCCCGTGTCGCTGTAGGAGACCGTGGAGTAGGTGTCCCCGGCTGCAGGACCCGGGGGCTGCCGCGCCTTCATGGACTCAATCTCCCGTCTCAGCACCAGGTGGTCGAAGCGGTCCAGGTCTTGGGGGGAGATGGTGCCTCTCACCTCGGAGAGGAGCGAGAACTGGAGGCCGGGACAGCCGGGCACTCAGCAGGGAGCTCCACCGGCAGGCGCGACAGCCCTCTGCCACCCCAAACGCAGGCGTTCGCGCTAAGTCGCTTTAGTCGTGTCCGACTCAATGGACTGTGGGCCACCAGGCTCCTCTGTCCATGGGATTCTCCAGGCGTGAACACTGGAGTGGGTTGACATGCCCTCCTCCAGGGGATCTTCTCAACCCAGGGATCGAACCCACATCTCTTGGGTCTCCTGAATTGGCAGGTGTGTTCTTTACCACTAGCACCGCCTGGGAAACCCCTGCTACCCCAAACAACCTTCGTGCAAACTTGGCCACTGCCCACCCCTCCTTAACCCTCCGTGGCTCACCACTGTCCTGTAGATGCCAGACCCAGCGTCATCGACCCCTGCTCCCTGCTCACTTCTTCTTCCCTAACATCTCACCCTTCATGTCCAGCTCCAAGTCCCTGAACAGGAAGCCCTTGCCTGTCCCTTCCCCTTCCTTCTTTTCAAACTGACTTCCCTCTGATAAGTCTGCCCAAAGGTAACCACTCCCAGTGTATGTAATCACTTCTTCCTTGGTGCATCTTTTGAATCTCAAACAGGCTTCTCCACTAGAGCAGCGTTCCCAAAGAGGGTAGCATGGTTTGGTCACTTGGGGGCTTGTGAAACATGCAGTTATCCAGCCTGGGGTGTGGCCTGGGCATTGCTTTTTAAGAGCAAGCCAGACGATTCTAAATGCACACCCAGCATAAAAAGCTGCTACACTGGACCCCAAACACAAGGCACGTGGACAGTTCCCTTGAGAGTCTGAGGGGTTCGGGGGTGGGGTCTGTCTCGGTCACCAGTCTCTGCCCAGGCTTCAGTCTGGGTCTGACTATTTGTGGGTTCTCAGTAAAGGAGTGGGGTTCAGAGGGAGGCAAGGAAGGATGCAGAGCCCCCGGGGAGCTGAAGCCAGGGCCCTCCAGCCCCGCCTTGCCCGAGGAGGCGTGGGTCACCTTGGCATGGGTGTTGAGCAGCTCAAACAGGGCCATGACTAGGGCCTCCACCGACACGCTGCCGCTGCGGTACTCCTCCAGGTAGTAGGCCATGGTGGCCCGCTCCTGCTCGGTCAGCAGCTGCCGCGCCTGCTCCTCCAGCAGCACCCGCGTCTGGTTCCCCAGGCTGCTCAGGGTCACCTGGGAGCCGGCTGGCCCCTTGTAAAACCCCAGCTGAAAGACAGCAAGGCAGAGGCCCCGGGGGTGCAGGTCTGCTCTGGAAGCCAAGCCAGCTACCACCCTGCAGACAGGTGGGGTTGGCCCCTCTGAGCTCTCCGCCTGCGGGTAAAGCCGCAGGTGTTCCCGGATGTTCTCAGGGCACCGGGTCTCGGTTGCGTGTAGCTGCAAAGTGCTTTTCTGGCTCACGTGGCACTTTTACATGTGTTGTCTCATCAGAGCCCCGTGACCATTCAGGGTCAGGCAGTATTATTACGGTTCCCTTTTTACTGTTTAGGTGGCTGTCTCTTTCTGGGTACACTGGGGATAATAGTAATGTGATTTCTGAAACGTGGCTCAGACCTGCATGCACACCACGCCTCCCAGCATGGCTTCCACCACTATCAGCCGTGTCTAAGAGGCCACCGGGTCTCCCTGCTTGTCCCCCCTGCCTCTCGCTGTCGCCTACACAGAGCTGCTGAGGTGCCCTCATGAAAACATAGATCTCATGTTGCCCCCTGGTGAAGCCTTTCAATGGCACCCCATCATTTCGGCTTAACAGCCAAACCTCTTCCCCGGCTCACTAAGTCCTATGGGATCTGACGATCCCACCTACAAGCCGTGCATGGCGCTGCCCCCGGGCTCTGGCACATGCTGTGCCCTCTGACTGCATCCTCCCCTCCGGCTCCTGCCCAGACTCTGATCTCACTAACCTCCACTTCATGTTCAGCTTACAGCCCAGACACTGTGTTGCCACTTAGAAAGCCTTTGCCCTCTCCCTCTGCCCTCCCCACACCTAAACATCTGCCGTTCTCTCTCCTAAGGCCTGGCACCTCTCTTGGAAGGCGCTGAACACCTTTGATGATGAGATGCGCGTGCAGGCTTGCTTTGCTTTGATGTGTGTCTCCTTCACTGGGCGTAACCCCCATCAGGATGGGGACCTGATCTGTGCTGTTCGTGCCGCTAACTCCGAGGTCCAGGGTGCTGCCTGGAACCTGGTGGCCTGGAATCTTCCCATGAGTGTGGGAAGGGGGCTACCCAGGCAGTCGGCAGGCTGCCCACCCTGCTGGGCCCAGAGCTCCCCACTCGGCACCAGTGAAGAAGCCAAAGATACCCGCAGCCTACCTTGTTGGTCCCTTCTGCTGTGAGATCCCCAGGAAACCTATGAAGAAAGACAAGCACGGGTCTGAGCAGTTCAGGCAGGCACGGGCCAGGGATGGCTGCTTTGCAGTGAGAGGAATGAAACTTTGGGAGAACCATGGGCTGCGCTCACCGGGGCCTCTCAGAGGAGTATCAGGCCCTGGACAAATGGGCAGTTTCTGAACTCCTGACCAGCCATGTGGATGGCACTTCTAAAACCAGGCAAGGGGGTCTGCTGAGTTGTTTCACGCCCTACAGGGCCAAGTTAGGTGACACACAGAGGAGAGACTAAATAATAAGTGCCACGTGGTCTCGGGGTCAGGCCAGCCCAGGGAGGGTGAGGACGGGCCACCTGGAGATGCCAAGAAACAGCTTGCAGGGTGCAGCTCTCTTCCAGGCTGTTTCCATGGAAAATAATGTGGTCTCAAGCTTCCAGAATCCCTGATTTTCAAGAAGCAGCCAGAAATCCAGGTGTCCACCCCACCCCCACCCATGAGAAACCCGATGTCTTTTTAAATGTTGGTAACTAATTTTTAAAAATTACTGTACTGGAAAGGTGAAAGGAAGAGAGGAAGAGGAGATGAAGAAAGGGAGAAAGAGATGCCCTGGGTGTGTTCGGCTTGAGGCCACCAGTCAGTCTGAGATTTCAAATGGAAATCCAAAGGTGACACTTTACATTATTAGCAGCTATGCGGCCACCTGGCCACTGTCTCTCAGGTTATGACTCCCAAGGCCCTTTCACGCAAGTCACTCATGGGATCCCCATCCACACATCTGGAATGGGGACCACAGTTAGGATTCCCACTTTTCAGACAAAGCAAGTAAGGGCCAAAAAGGAAGTTACAAGATTTGCTAAACGGCAAGTAAAGAGCGAGAGAACTGGATGCTGCGGTTCAGCTTTCCAAGGAAAACCGAGGCCAGAAGAGCAAAGGGGATGTGCCCACGGTCAGGCCCCGCAAACGGGAGGGGCCCTGGGGCGGGACTTCGGGCTCAGGGAACCGGGGCAGTCCTCACAGATCGGGCACAGAGCATGGTGCAGGGGTGGAAGGGGCTGTTACTGGCTTTCAGGGACGGCCCTGGGGTCCTGGGGCGCAGCACGGCCGCACCCCGCGCAGCTAGCGGCAGCGTCCCCGATCCGGGAACTGGCGATCCACTTGGTCTCGTCCACGGTGGTGCGGGCGTGGGGCAGCCTCCCGACATCCTTCACGGTCAGGATGAGATGCTGGGATGACTTGAGCAGCCTGACCGCCTCGTCGTGCAGGATGTTGAGAAAGCTCCGCCCATTCACCTCCAGAATCTGGTCCCCAACCTGCCAAGCCCACAACACAACATAGTCACCTGCCAGGGGCTTCAGAGTCCGGATCGCAATTTTCCTCCTGGGTACCTTGGAAGGAGATCACCAAGGCTCAGACAGGCTACGTGGGTGCTTGAGGGTCACACAGCAAGAGACTCAAAGAGGTTATGTGAATGCCTGAGGGTCATACAGCAAAGCAGTGGCAGAACCAACCAGCCAATCTGGATCCTCAGCCCATGACCCTGTCACTAGAAAGGGCCACCTCCCTCAACCGAACAAGGGCTTTGAGGGGTGGCGTTCCCGAGGGTCTCCTTATCTAGAAAACAAAAGCCGTTTCAGAGGCCTGGATGCAGGTGGAATTGGGGGGAAGATGAGATGTGAAGGTACTGTTCCCATAATTTTCCTTTTACACTTCTACATCGTTAAGTTTGTTACCTTAAGCATGCATTCTTACATTGCCTGAGTGTAAACATTTTAATTTACTTAAGAGAAATCAGTAAATGAGAAAACCAGCCTACTGATAAAGGAATAATATATTGCTTGGATTTTTAGGACAAGAAGGTGATTTTATTTGGTAATGGAAGAATATATTTTTTAATGAAAGGATGAAAAAATGGAAGAAGAAACCAGCCTTCCAATAAACATAAATATGTGACAAGACCAGAAGAGGTTGTCCAGGAAGCTGTTGCAGGGTCAGCTGGGGCACTTTCAAACTCAGAGGGTTTGGTGCTTTTTTTACATTAATTGATGGGTGACCGGAGGGGGCTACCCAGGGTCACAGCCCACCTTGGTCTTGAAGGGCAGCCCTATAACACCAATTATTTCTGGCCCCTCTTGCTTCTTCCCTGCATCCCAGTCAGCTGATGGCACATGGTCAGCCCTAGGGGCGTTTTCCAGCATTTTTAAAAGCAGAACTTGGAAAAGGTGAGCCAAACACTAATTTGGAAAAAAAAAAAAAAAGAAGAAAAGATATGGTGATGAGCCTAAGAACCAAAACCCTGGTCCCCAATTTCCCATCTTTTCTTTAACCCCTCACCTGCAACCGGGCAGTTTCCAGAATAGAAAGTGGTTATAAATTCAGTCTTTCTGTCTCCCCTCTGCTCCAGTGTCGATGTGTTCAGAGAAGGCCCTTCGCCTCCACGACCCCATCCAACACTTCCCGCATATCTCCTGTGTGCCAGGCTCTGGGCTGGGACACGGAGCCAAGACAGATAGACCTCTCCTGCGCTCAGGCTGCTCAGCGGACTCCACCTTGTGCGATGAGTGGGTTTTCCCACCAGCCTCTCCACACTTTGTCTCCAAGGCCCAGCACACAGTGGGAATTCAATAAAAATTAATCCAAGTAATGAAGAGTCAGATACCAGTCCCCTCCAATCCTCCAGGACCATTTCTGCTGCAGCTCAGGGGGGGCCAACACACGACACGAGCCTGGAGCCCCAGATTTCAAGCCGCTTCTGACCAGATGCTGACTGCATGCCAAGTACCTTGTTTGTCCCTTTACATAGCTTTCCCTATTTAATATCCTCCGCATTCTGCCAAGTAGGGATCATTTGCTCTGCATCTGACCAGAGAAAAGACAGACTCAGACAGGTTAAGGAAATAGTTTGTGGTTACAGGGGCTAGTGAAGAGGACAGCAGGGTGGAAACCCAAGTCAGGCTTTAAGGTCCTAACGCTGTCTGCTACTAGGCTGCTGTCAGGCTTCAAATCCAGCGTGCTCAAAGCCCCCATCCTGCTGTTCCTCCCTAGCCCTGCCTGCAGCATACAGCTCTGAAAATCCACCCTCATCATCAACTCTGCCTTTGTCCCCCCAGTACCGGAGACCCGGGTTTGATCCCTGGGATGGGAAGATCCCCAATGGCAACCCACTCCAGTATTCTTGCCTGGAGAATTCCATGGACCGAGAATCTTGGCAAGCTATAGTTCATGGGATTGCAAAGAGACGGACATGACTAGCAACTAACACAGACACACAGACACACAGACACACACACACACACACACACACTCTCTCTCTCTCTCTCTCTCTTTCCAGGAAGTCTCACCTTCCTCCCCGTCCATTTGTTCCCTAACCTGCGTCCCCACCTGCTCACTCCTGGAGTCCTGGGCTGGCATTCTCCTCCATGCATTAACTTCTAAACTGGCCCCAGACCTGGCATCGGGTTACTGTTTATTCCTCCTGGCTTAAAACCTGAATGACCCCTACAACCCAGCAGGCGGCATAACCCTATGGTCAAAGGTTTCAAAGACCATCAGACTTGGGTAGACACTCTGGGTTTGCTACTTTGATGCCACATGAACTCAAGCAATTCCCCCAATAAACTTCTTTTTTTTTTAAATCAATTAAAAGAACACATTCATTTTATTAAGGTATTTTTCTGTTACTTTAAGAGAGGAAAAAAAAAAAGCTTTCAAATAGTGGCCTGATTTCAAAATTCATTGTTTTGGGTTTTATTTCACACTATTTCAGCCCTGTTTCTTGGGAATAAATCTAAAGCAAAACTTCAGAAGATCTATTACCTCCTATGAAGGCAGAAAAAAAAGTAAAACTGTAGGTCAGGTTCGAGAGGAGTTTGGGTTATATCAGCTTATTATTAGAGGCCTATTTAAATTTTTTTCAGGAAATTACTTTCCAAATTACATGTAGGAGCACATTTTCCACTGTTACTAAGAACAGGGGACAAAAATCCATTAAGCTTTTGTCGCTTAGTTTTCTTGCACATAAAGAGGGAATCCTTGCCCAGGACTGCCCTCCAAATTTCTATAGTCATCAGCGTCATCAGTCATTAGCATTGGTTTTCAATGCCAGCAGCAATATCCACAATTTTGTCTCTCTTTCCATATCTTTGAGCTCCCCAGTCGAAAAATCCCTGGGAACTTGTGTGTCCTAAGTCACTCCAGTCGTGTCCGACTCTTTGCAACCTCATAGACTGTAGCCTGCCGGGCTCCTCTGTCTATGAACTCTCCAGGCAAGAATACTGCACTGGGTTGCCATTTCCTACTCCAGGGGATCTTCCCAACCCAGGGATTGAACCAGTGCCTCTTACACCTCCTGCTGGTGGGTTCTTTACCACTAGCGCCACCTGGGAAGCTTAGGTAGCCTCAGTTGGTCTCCTTGTAAAGAGCTTAAGGGAAGACCCAACGTCTGATTTGAGGCTCGGCACACAGTAAGTGCTCAATAAATGCTTATGCACAGGAGGTGTGGGTTTTGCCTCTTTGCTCTGTGCTTCTCTCCCAGCTGGTGTTCCCTGATGCTGAGAAGCAAAGCCGTGCTAAAGAGGACCTTCGCAGGCAGGCACTAGGGCCTTACTGAGAGCGGACTGCGATGCCAGCCCCCTCCAGCCCACTGTTCTGGGTCCTCCTGTTTCCCTTCCTAGCGGCTGCACCTCTCCCCTCTGCCCCCAGCTCCCCCTTCCCCACAGCTCTGAGCTGGAGCCTCTCCCCTGTGCCCCCAGCTCCCCCTTCCCCACAGCACTGAGCTGGAGCCAGGCTGTACTCTCCCCTGTGCCCCCAGCTCCCCGTTCCCCACAGCTCTGAGCTTGAGCCAGGCTGTATTCTTCATCCGCTGAAGTGCTCTGTTTGCTTAAGTATCCCTCTCAATAGCTCTGGCTTTTGTTAAGCTAAGGGAATCAATTTTAATCTTTCCCACACACTTTATTTCATCTCAGCAGTTTAATTAAAGGAAGTAACATCTGAGAGACCAGATAAGTGCAAGCATCCTTTGTGAGCAAACCCCTCCCTACAGGTCTAGGCCCCGGGGGCAAACAACTCAATTCCACAAACAGATACCTGGCCCTTTACAGTGAGGAATAGCCCAGATATTGCGTGGGACTTAAGTACACTAATTCAAGTATTCGTTGTTTAACTGGAACTCAGATTTACATGGTGGCATGTGTTTTTATTAGCTAAAACTGGCAGCGCCGGGTTTGGGGGTATCAGTCTCCTCTGGAGGCGATGCTTCTTGGTGGGGGCAGGGGTGAGCTGATTTAGTGCTATGGTTTCCACCTTCAGTTACCTTCCCTTGCCCTGGGCCAGGCACCTGTCATTTGTTCAGTCCTGTGAATCACCAGTGGACAGGTACTCCAGCTTCCTTGTAAGAATCAATAGCCGGCAAATCGAAGGTCTGTTGTGCTAATCACATGCCTGTTGAATAAATCCCTACCCAGTCAGCGTCAGCATGGGGATCATGTGCGATCCACCGGGGACCAGACGTGAAGCAGGAGTCACTCTCTACTGCTGCTGCTGCTGCTAAGTCACTTCAGTCGTGTCTGACCCTGTGCGACCCCATAGGCGGCAGCTCCGCTGTCCCTGGGATTCTCCAGGCAAGAACACTGGAGTGGGTTGCCATTTCCTTCTCCAATGCATGGAAGTGAAAAAAGTGAAAGTGAAGTTGCTCAGTCGTGTCCGCTCTTCGCGATCCCATGGACTTCAGCCCACCAGGCTCCTCCGTCCATGGGATCTTCCAGGCAAGAGTCCTGGAGTGGGTTGCCATTGCGTTCTCCAGTCACTCTCTGAAAACCCCGATTTAATGGGGGTACATGAGCCTCTCCTTTCCATCTCTTCCTCTCTTCTCCTATCTTTATTCAGTGAGTGAAAGTTGCTCAGTCGTGTCTTACTCTTTGCAACTCCATAGAATAGTCCATGGAATAGTCCAGGCCAGAATACTGGAGTGGGGTGCCTTGCCCTCTTCCAGGGGATCTTCCGAACCCAGGGATCGAACCCAGGTCTCCAACATTGCAGGTAGATTCTTTACCATCTGAGTCACCAAACCAAAACTCTAGATGGGGCTGTCTCTAGACAGCCCTTCTCGGCATCTGAGTTGGTCTGAGTGACTCCCATTTCTGTGTCCAGCTCTCTCTCACTCCTTCTACTTGTTGGAAAGCTTCCCAAGGCCTGCGAGCCCTGTCAGAAGAGGCATCTGCATGTTAAATGCCATTTAAAGTTCAATAGCCACTTTCAAATAAATCCAGCTTCTCCCTGTTGACCCCAGCAGTCCCAGGCCAGCAGGCTTTGCAGTCTTGTCCCCGCAGTGCAGCCGAAAGATACCCGTTGTCCTGAAGCCAGGCAGCCAGGACCCAGTGGCCGTGTGGCCCTGCCCAGCTCAAGGACACTCCGAGTCTCTCTCCTGCTCTGTACAAGGCACACGAGACGGCTTGCAATCCCCAGGTCACTGAGAAGCAAGTGGGACCACTTGGCACAGGGCCTGACATGAGAGAGGCTTTCAAGAGCTTTTCATTCGCTTTCTTTCCAAACAGCAGGGACAGGTCGACATGTCAGCTGGCTCAAGGTCACTGTCACATGTGAACAGTGAGCCAGCATTTGGGCCCAGCCTTGCTTGTATTCTCCCTCAACCCCAAGGCACTTTTATCCCCGCGCAGTGTCTGGCACACAGGAGACGTTTGTGGGGAAGGGATGGCAGAGACCCCTCCTCCCTATTCTCCCAGGCTTACTTTCACTCGCTTCCCCTTTTCCTTTGGTTTGTGCAATGTGAAGTACAGGTGGAGTGTTTAAAGGTCTTCACCTAGCACTTCCCCTAAAGCCCACCCTTCCAGCCAACCCCCCCCGCCCCTCCATCACAGATCACTGTGGTAAAGACTGTCTCTTATACACATCTAGATGTGTATAAGAGACAGACCCCACACTGCCGCCCCAGGCAACAAAAATCCCAGCTAAGAGTTCTATATGTTCAGTCATTGGAATGTTCCTCTCCTTCCCATGAAAGCCAGCTCTGAGTTAGAGCTGGGGGGTGGAGGGGTGGGGTGGTAATCAAGGCAAAGGTAAAGACAGGCGGTGACTGTCAGGCCTTCCAGGGTCCCCTACAGATGGGGAGACTGCCCGGACAGGCAGCACAGGGGCCTGGCTAGGGGACGCAGAGTGAGGCAACAGCCAAGCCCAGACCCTGAGGCTGATTAACCAAGGAAACAGCACCCACCCAGAGCTGTCAGGACACGACCCGCTGGAGAAGGGAGAGCGTGATCGAGTGTCTAATATTGCTCAGCTTGCAGACGGGCGCCGATGGGGAGGACGTGGAAGGATAAACGAATAAAGGAGGCTTTATTTTATTTGTCACCACGGGCGTCCTATTCATCACCAGTGACGGAGGAGCGGAGGGCGGACTGAGGGAGTGCCCTTCATTTTAAGGCAGAGCAAAGACTCCTCCATCATCCACAGCCCATCGACTGACAGGCTCGGGTTCAGGACGCTCCGTGGAGAGAGGGAAGGGACTTTAACAAGGACAGGACACTGATTTTCCCTGAACTTGGCCAGCCAACCACCAGGAAGCAGAAATTCATTTCCCCTGGGTCTGCAGTTCTTGGAGCAGCAGAAAGTGCTCAAGTCAGGCTTGGGAGTGAGCCAGCCTTGGTAAACGGTTCCCTGTTACTCCCTGAGAGACCTGGGGAAAATAATGGTACATCTCCAAGCCTTTCTTCCCTCAACAGGAATAAGACCACCACTCACTAGAGTGTCACATCGTCTAAATGAGACGCCATCTGCTGTGTGGTTACTGAACAAAGATTCAGGAGTCTTGTCCTCCGGGTCTAATTCCAGCTGCCACTTCCTAGCTGTGTGACCTTGGGTGATTTCCCTACCCTCTCAGTGACTCAGTTACCTTCTCTGGAAAATGGGTTAAGCATCAGTGCCTACCTCATTGTCTGAGGATTGAAAATGAGTCCATGCACTCTCCGCTGTAGCCCCAGCATCTAAAATAGCACGTGGCCCGTGCAAGATGCCCAGTGGATATTCGTGGGATGAGCAACTACAGAGCAGATAGCACCGTATCCAGGATGCAGTAAGTGCTCAATAAATGTGAGCTGCATTCTGGAAAACCATGCTTACCCTCAAGGGACCCCTTGGTCACTCACCAACCAAATCTTGCGATTCTGCCTCCTTGGAGCCTCTTAAAGCCACACCACCTGCCTTTCCACCCGCCCCCTCCCTGGCCCTGCCCTCCATCTCAGCACTCACACGGACTGACCACACCCATGAGGCACATACTCATATCCCCATTTTACAGGTGAGGAGACTGAGGTCAGGAAGTGAAGTAAGACAAGCTGGCACTTGGCCGACGTTCTGCCAGCCTGCCAAGCTTCTGCTCTGACCAGTACTGGCTCCTCCTTGAAGAAAAGCCAGCCTACCCATCCACCTCTGATATGATCCTCAGCCCCGGGGCATCCTGTCATGCATACCGTCTGTGCTCTGTTCATGCTTGGTGAAGGGAACAAAAGAGCCCAAAGAACCCAGGGCAGGATGGCAGCGGGGCTACGCTCCTGCCTCAGAGGGAGTGGGGGGAGAGACCTGCCAACAACTCGACCTCTGTGCTGAGCTGGGTGGGCGGGAATCTTCCCTCTCTGGACACGCACAGCAGGGGAACCCTTGCTGGGCCAGGGCCCGAAAGGAAGCTGACTTCAGGCCCTTCTTCCCCATCTTCCCAAGATTTTATTGAAATGGATTTTGCGGCTTGCAATGAGGACTCTGCTGATTGTACCATCACCGCAGTGAAAATTCAAATTCCACTGGAGAGTTTTATTGCAATTATGAATCTTTAATGGTCTTCCATATCAGGTATGAAACTTTAATGGGCTTGTTTTCTTTTTTTTTTTTTGTACAAGTGAGCAATGCAGTTTTAATGAGGCACAAGTAGTTTTTTCCAACAGTTCAGAAGTCAGTAAACCTTGTCTGTATTTAATAAAAAAGATCAAAGTAAATGCTCAGAAGGTTCCTAGAGCAACCAAGCTGGGGGTAAGCGCTGGGTTTGGGTGAGCTCAGCACACACCCTCTCTGGTTCAGGGTTAGAGTTAGGGCTCTCACAAGGCAGAACTCATTCAGAGACGCCACGGATGGATTTGGCAGATGGTGCATCCTCACCTCCTTGTGGTTCCTCCTTCTCACCCCGTGCATCCATTGTCAGTCCCTGCTTATTATTTTCAGGACACGAAATGAAATGTAAAATGCTCTGTGCTCAGTCGTGTCCAGCTCTTTGCGACCCCATGGTCTGCAGCCTGCCACGGGATTTTCCAGCCCTTGCATATCCTGCATTGGCAGTGGATTCTTTACCACGGTGTCACCTGGGCTTCCCTTTCAGAACACGAGCAGTCCTCAAGGAAGGGCTGCTCTAACCCCAGGTCATCAATGGAAAAACTGAGGCCCAGAGAGGGGAAAAGACACGCCCAAGGTCACACTCTGAGTCCATGTCAGAGCAAGGGCAGAGAAGTCACTCCTGAGTCCTTCTCACAGGAGAGTCTGGCTTCCAAATAAACACATCAGAGCAATGACGAAGGTCAAACTCAGGAGAAAGAACAGCTACCAAAACCCCCCGAGCACCTCGCGTAGGCCAGCTACCTCGTACGATTTGACTCTACACTTAGAAAGAACCACGCAAGGCATGCACGGGTATAGCCTGTTCTAAACCAGGGCCATGAAACTCAGAGTAATGAAGTCACTTGCCCAGGGACGCCCATCAGGATTTGAATCCAGAGCAGGATTTGAACCCAGTCCAACTGCTAGGCTGAGCCCCAGATTTGTATTTGCCTATGCCACATTTCAACTCAGATGATGCAAAGGCATTGGAAACCAGCACCGCCCAAAAGCACTTTCTGCAATAGCAGCTCCACAGTCCTCATCACGGTTTGAGACCATGCTGGGCTGTGAGCATTGAGCTCCGGACCAGAGTACTGCATTCCCCTTGCATGGCACGCGGAAGGCACCCTTCCAAGGCCTGACAGCATCAGTGAACTTGTGAATAAACAATCAAATAAATGGACAAGCAAATAAATAAACAGGCAAGTTAGTCCCCTTGCCCCTTCCGGCTTCTGCAGACAGGCAGGAGACATTTTCCATTTATGTAAAGGTCTAGTTTGACAAGGCCAGACTATGTAGGGAGGCTGGGTACCTGCAGCCCAGCTCTGTGCACTGCAGCGGGGAAAGAATGTCCAATTTTTTTCAATCACAAGGAAGGCAAAGAATTAAAAACACAAGCCGCAATTTACTTTTGGCTGGAGTTTCACTCTGGGAAATAGTGCACGTTATCCAGTCCTTCATTTTGGAAGAGTGAAAACTGGGATGATGGGGAGAGGAAAGATGTTAGGAGTCGGAGGCTTCCTGGTAAATCAGGGTAAAGCTGGCCTGGGCTAGCTCCCCCATCTGCTTTGGGCTATTCCACAGACCTGTAAGAATCAGTGAGTTCTCAAGTTCAAGAACACAGCCTTCACACACAGAGTGGCCAATCAGGAGATGAAATCCCATTTAAAATGGTGACAGAAGAGAGAAAATATTTAGGAAGAAACTTAACAGGAAATGTGCAACACATATGTGAAGAAAACTGTACATTCAAAATGACTCAACAAATAGGAAAAAAAAAAGATGCCCTGCTGTTGGAACGGATTCAGCATCATGAAGATGTCAATTCTGTCTCATTTAAAAATTTAACATCAGTTCAGTCGCTCAGTCGTGTCCGACTCTTTGCGACCCCATGAATCGCAGCACGCCAGGCCTCCCTGTCCATCACCATCTCCCGGAGTTCACTCAGACTCATGTCCATCGAGGCCGTGATGCCATCCAGCCATCTCATCCTCGGTCGTCCCCTTCTCCTCCTGCCCCCAATCCCCCCTATCCCCTTAAAAACACCAACTGGCTTTTGTTAGATAAGCTGACACAAAGGTCCATGTGGAAAAATAAAATCGCACATAGAGGAACTCTCAGTGTGTATTGGTAAGTGGAGGCATTCAATCTGAAAAGACTACATATTATATGATTCCAACTGCATGACATTCGGAAGGAGGTGAAACAATGGAGACAGCAAAAAGATCAGTGGTTGCCAGGGGTTTGGCGAAGGAGGGCGGGATGAGCAGGCAGAATACAGAGGATGAAACTATCCCATATGATACTGTAATGGTGGGTACATTTCATTATACATTTGTCCAAACTCATAGAATGTACAAAACCAATGGTGAAACCTAATATAAATTATGGATTTTAGTTAATAATTATGTGGCTCATCAATGCAATAAATGCAATTTATGAACACTAATGAAAGATGTTAATAACAGGAAATTGTGTGTGGAAATTGTGTGAAGGGAGAAGGGATATATGAGAACTCTATATTTTATGCTTGATTTTTTTATTAACCTAAAATCACCCTAAAATGAATCTATTAACTTTTTAATAATAGTTTTTAATTAAAATCAAACTGCAAGAATAGTTATGAAAACCCTGAGATCGAACCACGGCAGGGAGAAGTACTAGATACTAAATCCTGTTCTAAAGCCTTTCTATGAACGATGGGGGACCGATCCATCAGAAAACAGATGGACATACAAGGGAACAGACTAGAAATAAGTCCAAGAACACACAGAAATGCAGTATATGACACAGAAGCCATCACAGATCACTGTGGTAAAGATGTGCTTTGTAATACACAGCGTTAGGATAACTATGTAGCCATTTGGAAAGACATAAGGTTGAACCCATATCATACACAGCACACAAGAATAAACCAGATCGACATTCGGTTCAGGGCCAACATGTTGATCAGAGATTTAAAAAGAAAAATGTATTTACACGTATTCAAAGAAAAAATGGATAAACTAACTGCTCTATATCTAAAAAAGTTTTTCTAAGGAGAACTCAGATTCAACAGAAGGAAGAATTGGTAACCAAACTAAATGATAATCAAAAACTTGGACATAGGGGGAAAAATACTCTGTAAGCAGTGTTGAAAGAAAATGACAATCAAGGAGAAAACATTTGTAATATTTAACACCGATAAAGGGCTAGCAAGTCCTGATACATATAGAATTCGTAAGTTTAGGGGGAAAATCCCAAATCTTGACAACAGAAGGATAAATGGCCCATAAACCTACTAAAAGATGTTCAGTTTCACTCATAAGAAGAAAATCGCAGGTTAAGCTACATCAAGATACACTTTCTCGCCTATCAGATTGGAAACAATAAGCAACTGGACAGGGCCTGTTGGTCATGCTTGGACATGTCTGCTGGGAACGCAGGAGGGAGCAACGCTTCCGTCCACTTCTACAGTGAACGCGATTTTGCAATATTGAGCAAACTATGTATGTATTTACCTGTTGACACAGAAATCTCACTTCTAGAAATTTACCTTGAAGATACACTTCCCAAAGTGAAAAAATACATGCGCACAGGCACTCACTGCATCATTGTTGGCAACTGGAAGATGCTGAACGCAGCCTGAGTGCTCAGAGGACAGCGGGTGAATTAAAGCTCAGCAGAGCCACAGAGACGAAGTCCGACGCAGCTTCACAAGAAAATGACAAAGATTTCTGTGCACAGACATGTAGTGATTCCCAGGATACTAAAATTTTATAAACTAAGTGAAAAAGAATATCTATTGCACACTACCTTCTCTATAAGAAAGGCAAAAGAACGTATACATGTCCTTGCTTATTCTTACCAAAAAAAAACAGAAATAGGTCAGAAACTAGCTCATTTAGTTGTCTTGCAAGGAGTGGTGGGGCGGGGGTGGGCAGAAAGGATATGAGGGAGAAGTAATACTCTTAGAAAAGAAATGCAAAAAAGCAAAATGGCTGTCTGGGGAGGCCTTACAAATAGCTGTGAAAAGAGAGGCGAAAAGCAAAGGAGAAAAGGAAAGATATAAGCACCTGAATGCAGAGTTCCAAAGAATAGCAAGAAGAGATAAGAAAGCCTTCTTCAGCGATGAATGCAAAGAAATAGAGGAAAAGAACAGAATGGGAAAGACTAGAGATCTCTTCAAGAAAATTAGAGATACCAAGGGAATATTTCATGCAAGGATGGGCTCGATAAAGGACAGAAATGGTATGGACCTAACAGAAGCAGAAGATATTAAGAAGAGGTGGCAAGAATACACAGAAGAACTGTACAAAAAAGATCTTCACGACCCAGATAATCATGATGATGTGATCACTCATCTAGAGCCAGACATCTTGGAATGTGAAGTCAAGTGGGCCTTAGAAAGCATCACTACGAACAAAGCTAGTGGAGGTGATGGAATTCCAGTTGAGCTGTTTCAAATCCTGAAAGATGATGCTGTGAAAGTGCTGCACTCAATATGCCAGCAAATTTGGAAAACTCAGCAGTGGCCACAGGACTGGAAAAGGTCAGTTTTCATTCCAATTCCAAAGAAAGGCAATGCAAAAGAATGCTCCAATTACCGCACAATTGCACTCATCTCACATGCTAGTAAAGTAATGCTCAAAATCCTCCAAGCCAGGCTTCAGCAATACGTGAACCGTGAACTCCCTGATGTTCAAGCTGGCTTTAGAAAAGGCAGAGGAACCAGAGATCAAATTGCCAACATCCGCTGGATCATGGAAAAAGCAAGAGAGTTCCAGAAAAACATCTACTTCTGCTTTATCGACTATGCCAAAGCCTTTGACTGTGTGGNCCAGTCCATTCTGAAGGAGATCAGCCCTGGGATTTCTTTGGAAGGAATGATGCTAAAGCTGAATCTCCAATACTTTGGCCATCTCATGCAAAGAGTTGACTCACTGGAAAAGACTCTGATGCTGGGAGGGATTGGGGGCAGGAGGAGAAGGGGACGACCGAGGATGAGATGGCTGGATGGCATCACTGACTCGATGGATGTGAGTCTGAGTGAACTCCGGGAGTTGGTGATGGACAGGGAGGCCTGGCGTGCTGCGATTCATGGGGTCGCAGAGTCGGACACGACAGAGTGACTGAACTGATGCTTTTTCGGTAAAGTTTTGATGTTTTTGTTACTCAAAAAGTAAAATTAAATCAATCAAGATGCCAGTATCTTCGGTCCAAATCCTTCTCACAAAGCCATCTTTCTTGTTCTCTCTTATGATTCTCTCCCCTACTTTTAGGGCCTCTTGTGATTACACTGCCCCCTGCCCTACCCAGATAATCTAGAAATCTCCCCATGTCAAAGTCAGCTGATTAGCAACCTTAATTCCATCTGTAAGCTTAACTCCCCTTTGTTATGGAACCTAACATATTCACAGGTCCTGGGGATTAGGACGCAGACCTCTTTGGAACTCACTATCCTGCCTACCATATGTTGTTCAGTCGCTCAGTCATGTCTGACTCTTTGTGACCCCATGGACTGTAGCACGCCAGGCTTCCCTGTCCTTCACCATCTCCCGGAGCTTGCTCAAACTCAAGTCGGTCAAACCATCCAATCATCTCTTCCTCTGTCACCCGCTTCTCCTCCTGCCTTCCATCTTTTCCAGCATCAGGGTCTTTTCTAATGAGTTGGCTCTTTGCATCAGGTACCCAAAGTACTGGAGCTTCAACTTCAGCATCAGTCCTTCCAATGAATATTCAGAACTGATTTCCTTTAGGATTGGTTGATTTGATCTCCTTGCAGTCCAAGGGACTCTCAAGAGTCTTCTCCAACACCACAGTTCAAAAGCATCAGTTCTTCGGTGCTCAGCCTTCTTTATAGTCCAACTCTCACATCCATACATGACCACTGGAGAAACCATAGCCTTGACTAGATGGACCTTTGCCTACCACACGGGTGGCCCCAAACCTGGCGGCAATCACGGCTGTCCAGAAAGAACCACAGCATGCTACCTGTAAGCATAACACTCGGGGAGGACAGCCACCACAACTGTCACTTGAGTTTTCCCCTTCCGGCATTTTCTACAGTGGACATGCTTTACTTTCAAATTCAAGTTTTTTAATGATATCTTAAAATTGCCCGTCTCACGTGTCTTCCAGTGTGTTGAAGAGACTGGGAAGGAATATGCCAAAATGTTCACAGGTCCTGCCTCTGCATGGTGAATTCCAAGCAATTTTAATTTCAAGCTCTTTAGGAATTCCCTGCGCCTTCTGGATTGCATGTGAAGACTATATTGTTGAGGCTAAAGAAAAAATATTCTAAAAAGAAATGTAAAAATTTGCTGGGAGACATGATATAACGCTAACATCTCCCTCGACATTTGGCAGCTTGGGGAAGAACAGGCCTAGGCCCTTGGCAGATCTGCTGTGCCACCCTGGAGAAGAATCTTTTTTATACCAGCCAGTCCAATCCTTGTCTCTTAGTAATTAGGGATAAGTCATTCCTGTCCCCCACTGGGCTCAGCAGCTTGCTGACACTGATGGGCTGAGAGATGATTTAAGTTCTTCTAGAGGGATCCTCAGAGGTTTTTCTCAACTGATGCTCCTTTTAAAACATTATTTCAACTGGAAACAACTAAATGCCTGACTTCAAGGGAATGGTTAGGTAAATTATAATTCAGCCAGAAGATGGAGCATTATCATGCAGCTATTACAAACCGCACTTATGAGAAGTTTTTAATTACGTGGAAAAACACAAGTGAAAATGTGGGATGCAAAATAGTATATATTGTATAATGTCAATTGTGTAAAAGTGTACAGAGGAAGGGATGAAAGAAGCTACATCAAGGTGCTAACAGATGGAGACGACCCACATGTCTATCAACTCACAAGTGGACAAACAAAATATGGTATAGCCACACAGCAGAATATTGCACTATAAAAAGGAATTCACTGCTACATGCTACAACATTGTGCCAAGTGAAAGGAGCCAGACACCAAGGCCTCACATTCTACGATTCACTAATATGAGGGACCCCAAACAGGCAAATCTATAGAGACAGAAATGGGGAGTGGCTGTTGCAAGGGTATAGGAATGTGCCCAGTGGGGGGAGTGTGAAGACATGTTTTGAAATTCGATGGTGATGACAGTTGTGCAATCTTATGAATATGCTTCACTGATTTGTACACTTTAAAAGGGCAACTTCTATGATACATGAATTATATGTAAAAAAAAAAAAAACGACATTAACAAAGGTTGTCTTTAGAAGGTAGGATGTCCGAGTCCTTTTGAGTGCATATTATGGATTGAATCTATTACTTTAATAGCTGGAAAAAATAAAAAAGAAACAAAGTCCCCCAAATGGTGTGAGTTAACAGCCCTAGTGCACAGTCCCACCCAGGCCGCTGGACTCCCCAGCCTCTGAACGCTTTGGCCTCCCTCTGTCTGCCTTGACAGCAAACAGCTCCTTGATTCTGGAGTTAATGCAATCAGTCCAAGGGCTATGTGTCCCTCTAGGTCAGTCAGCCATCAGTGCGGTCTGGGAAAAGCCAGGGTATCCTTCCCCACCCCAGGCCCCGGCCCTGCCTCTCCTCTTGATCAGCCCCCAGGTTCTCCTCTGCAGACCTGTGCCCCCAGCCCAAGCCTCTGTGTTCTGGCTTCTGCTCGGCCTGCCCTGAAGTTCTGTTCCGTCAATGCTATGCCTGGCATAACTGCCCACAGCCAACTCCCCAGCCAGACTACACAAGGACCGAAAGCACATGTCTTTCCGTCCCTGCTTCCTGGTCAGGCCCACACGCACACGGGCAGCAAGTCTCTAGTGAAGGCCCAGCTTAGGGAGCGACTTCCTCTCTGCAGCCACACTGACCCTCCTCCCCTGGGCTGATGGCTCCCTTCAGAGGTCCCAGCCCAGGCAGGGTTGCACAGTGGTTACTGCAAGGATTCTGAACCAGCCCTGTCTGGATTCAAGTCCTGGCTCCACCACTTCCTGGCTGCGTGACCTTGGCCAAGTCATTTAACCTCTCTGAGCCTCAAACCTGGGACCAAGGACAAAAACCCTTATTGCAAAGCTTAAATCCGATCACTGGCATCCATAGAAGAGAAGAGAGATGGAGACATGTAGGGAAGAAGACCAAGTGAGGATGGAGGGAGAGACTGGAGCACTGCTGCCACAAGCCAGGGAATGCTAGGGACGCTAGGAGCTGGCAAACCAAGGACAAAAACCCTTATTGCAAAGCTTAAATCCGATCACTGGCATCCATAGAAGAGAAGAGAGATGGAGACATGTAGGGAAGAAGACCAAGTGAGGATGGAGGGAGAGACTGGAGCACTGCTGCCACAAGCCAGGGAATGCTAGGGACGCCAGGAGCTGGCACAGGCAGGAGAGCTTTGCCCCTAGAGCCTTCAGAAGAAGCGAGACACTGTCGACACCTTGGTTTGAGTTGTTTTAAGCCGCTAAATGATCAGGGCTTCCCTCATAGTTTAGTTGGTAAAGAATCCGCCTGCAATGCAGGAGGCCCCGATTCGGTTCCTGGGTCAGGAAGATCTGCTGGAGAAGGGACAGGCTACCCACTCCAGTAATCTTGGTCTTCCCTGTGGCTCAGCTGGAAAAGAATCTGCCTGCAATGCGGGAGACCTGGGTTTGAACCCTGGGTTGGGAAGATCCCCTGGAGAAGGAAAAAGCTACCCACTCCAGTATTCTGGCCTGGAGAATTCCAAGGACTGTATAGTCCATGGGGACACAAAGAGTCGGACACGACTGAGCAACTTTCAGTAATCACTGATGAAGCCACTAAAGCTGACAATCATTCGCTGTCACAGCCCTAGGAAGTGAAAACAGGAAGTAAGTTATTCACCCTCCCTTGAACCTGTCTTCTGTTGTTGTTCAATCGCTAAGTTGTGTCTGGCTCTTTGTGACCCCCAGGGACTGCAGCACGCCACACTTCCCTGTCCATCATTATCTCCTAGAGTTTGCTCAAACTCATGTCCATTGAGTCAGCGATGCCACCCAACCATCTCATCCTCTGTTGTCCCCCTTTCCTCCTGAGACTGGGTCATAAAAAGAATACAGCTCTCTACCTGCCTCTCTCTGGGACCCATGACTTCAGAATCCCCTTCTAAGCCGCCATGCTTAGAAGAAGCCTGAGCTAGCCCCTTGAGAAGATGGCCCCAGCCAGCAGCCAATGTCAGCCTCCAGACACGAGACAAAACGAGCCTCCCAGCGGCTCCAGCTGCAGCCTGAAGGGTCATGGAGCCAAGACAAGCCGCCCTGCTTTGCCGGTTCACTTCTTGACTTAGTGGACCCACAGCAAGGCAGAGTAGAATCTGGGGCTATGACACACATCTCGGTTCGGGAGTTGTTATGCAGCCATAATAATGGTATTAATAGCACTTGCGGAATCGTTATCTGCACTTGATAAGGTCCCTGACCATTCGTATGCACAGTCAAGTGCTGGAAGCACTGCCCAGCCATGTTTACTGACCTCTCTCAAAGTGTGTGTGCCCTATCCTACAGCAGGGAAATGCTGCCGAAACGCTCCTTGATCACTGTTTCCCCTGCGAAAAGGGAGAACAGGCGGACCTTCGACCCAGCAACCCATGCACATCCTGGATTGTCGTTTAGCTGCTAAGTTGTGATGTCTGACTCTTTGTGACCCCATGGACTGTAGCCTGCCAGGCTCCTCTGTCCATGGGATTTCCCAGGCAAGAATACGGGAGTAGGTTGCCATTTCCTTCTCCAGGGGATCTGCCCGACCCAGGGGGCAAACCTGCATCTCCTGCAGTGGCAGCAGATTCTTTACCACTGAGTCACCAGGGACGCCCGCACATCCTCAATAAGCAGGCGCTGCGCTTGGCATGGCCACAGGCGGAGCCAGAGGGCAACCGCTGACCCCCCGTGCTGGCTAGTGGCCACCCAGCATCCCAGGCTCTCCCCTCGGCCACTTGGGATGAAGGATGAGAAGGAAAGCCAGCCCTTGCCGACCGTCTCCCTCCTGTGGATAGCGTGGTTCACAGGGCCGTGGCAGCCTGGATGAACGCTATCACCTTTTCCTGTGACCGGGGGAAATGACAGCTGGGCTCCTGCTCCAAGTGGCCTCCCTGTAGAAACTGTTACTCTTTTTGACAGTAGCCTGCCTGGCAGCAATTACTACCCAGGCAAGGGCCCCTTTTAAAAGTCAGGTGGTAGGACTAAGCAACTTGAACACTTGCAATTTACTGAACCTCCACTCAGAGGCCAGTTCACAAACTCAGCTAAGAGAACAACTATGGGAGGACTGAGAATGTGGTCCAGCCGTCAGGGGTTGGGGCAAGTAGGGGTGGGGTGGGGAGACGCTTAAACTGGGCCCAGCCTGTGCCGGGATTCTCAGGAAAGAAACCATCTTCTGGTTCCTCGGAAAGGTGTTCATCATCAGGGCAGGTTCATCAGCTACTGGAGAGTTTCAGATGCAGTCAAAGACCAGTCTCGCCCACCAGCATACACTGGTGTGGATACTGACGATCACTCACACAACCAGAGCCATCATTTGGGCAGGGCTCTTCCTGTGCCGGGCACTGGACTTGCTAGCACTAGCTCATTGTGTCCTGGCAATATAGGACCCAGGACACAGGTGGTGGCGGTACAGGTATGATTATTTTTAAAAAATTAGTTTTAGAGAACCTGGAATCTATGGAAAGCACAACTCCTCTCCCACAGTCCTTGGAAGGGAAGCAAGATGCCAACTCAGAAGTTTATGGCTCATGGACTCCTGGGCAGGGAGAGAGGTGGCCACTCCACCCCGGGAGGGGCAGCCCCCAGGGACACAGAAGGCCCTGCTCCAGCGAGGGGCTCTGCAAAGGAGCCACAGCCAGTCTAAGGCGGGGCTCGGCAGTGACGTGAAAGTGTGACCCCGCCTTTTGCTGAAAGAGCGGGGGACTGTCAAGACCTCCAGCAGCCAGGGGCTGCTCTGCTGTGATTCCTCGCAGGCAGGCTCCGTGCCGGGCCAGGGCTGGCAGGTCAGCGAGGAGCTGAAGGAACTGCCTGAGCTTCTTCCATGCTGGAAGGGCAGCACCAGACTGACCCTCCACCCAGGAGACAGGCCCCACAGTGGAAACGCCATGGATGGGCATGAGATCCGAGAACCAGGCCCGTGACCTTGGCTGGCCCCTTCTGGACATATGACCTTGGGCAAATCACTCCCACTTTCTGATTCTCATTTTCTCATCCATATACAGAATCAGTGTGATTTACATTAAACAGTCTTGTACTGAAACCAGACAGACTTTATCTTAAAAACCAGCACATTGTGAATACCTTTATCTGTATTAAATGCTTCTATAGAGATTCTCTGGCTACATCCTCACAAGTTCCTGAAAGTACCATTTTCCCAGTTTTACAGATGGGGAAACTGAGTCCAGGGAGATACAGCTGGTAATTTTGACTCCAAAATGTGTGCATTTAACCACCATGTGACACTGCCTGCCAATGACTCACAGTGCCTGGCACAGTGGGTATGAGAAGCGGTAGCCATCATTATTAGCTTTCTCCAAATAATACTTTCTTGCCGGAGTACAGCTTTAGTCATAAATTCTTATTTAAATCATCTTAAAAGTTGAGCTGGGCCAGTGCTCTCACATGGAGGTGGCACATGTCCAATCATCCGGGCCCCAGGCCCCCCTTCCGCCCACAGCAGATGCTACTGCGAGAGCCGTAGCTAAGTCCTCTCTCTGGCACAGCCCAGTTGCTAACACACAAGCACAAGCGCTTTTGCAACCACACTAAATTAGCGGCGCTGGCATACACAATGGAGATCATCTGCTGCCCTTGGGAGTGGAAAAAGCACTGGACGTGGAGGCACAGAAATATGGACAGAGCCTTTCTCAACATACAATTTTAAAAACCACGCTACCAATCGGAGACATTCATCCAGTTGGCAGCTGAGGTGAGCATGTGACCTTGGAGAGCCCTGCATTTGAACCGCCAACTCTCTGCCAGCTAAGAACACACTTTGGGGTAAGCTGTTTAAACTCCCTGAGCCTTAGTCTCTTCATCCATAAAATGGGGATGATGACAATCAATACCTCTGCGTGGGGCTGAGATGAGGGTAGAACGAGATGATTCTCGCCGCCCCCCTCCCGCCTCTCCCCCCGCCCCGGCTCCCAGACAGGACTGGGCTGGGAGTGGTCAGTGACTACTAGGGCTTTTGTGCTGTTGCAATTATGTAGATTGCAGGAATATCACTGGGCGTGCGTGGACATGAGCGCACACAGCACATATACAGAGAAATAACCCAGAGTTGTGGGGCTTCCCTGGAGGCTCAGTTGGTCAAGAATCCGCCTGCAATCCCTGGGTTGGGAAGATCCCCGGAGGAGGGCATGGCAACCCACTCAAGTATTCTTACCTGGAAAATCCAATGGACAGAGGAGCCTGGCAGACGGCAGTCTATGGGGTCGCAGAGTCAGATACGACTGAGCAATTAAACACGCTAAAGACTCACCTCCAGGGGCAGTAAGCTCAAGACGCCCAGTTGTGAGAAACGTTCTGCAAGGGGATGAGCTTCTAAGTCTTGTAAGAGCCACTGGAGCTGGCCAGAGCAGGAGTTGTGAGGGGGGAAAGTGATGAGAACTGGATTTCTGTGACTAAGCACCAGAGCCACCTGAGTTTTCAACCCCAGCTCCTCCACCTACCCAGCTGTGTGACCTTGGGCATATTGCTTAATCTCTCTGGGTCTTGGGTGCCCATCTCTAAAATGAGGATGATTCTGCTCCCTCCTCACAGGGTTGCTGGGAGAATGAAACGACTCAGAGCAGGAGCAGCCTTCACTGAGCACCCTGGTTGGTACAGAGGGAGCACTCCCCGGATGCTCATGATTCCTATGAGTATTACTGTCAATCAGAAATAGGAGACGACTCCTCTGCCCTAACATTTCCTTCTATTGTTATTTTCCCCTATCATTATCATTATTACCCTCACACTGCCAGACCTTCTGCTATTTCCACCACACTTTTACTTTAACATATTCTGAAACACCGGGAGAATCCTCCAGGCTCCAAATTCAAAAGCAGAGTGTGCAGAAACCCCCAGCAGGTGTCACAGCTGTGCTGACGGTAGAGAACCCGAGCAGAAGCGGGGAAGACTGAGGGCCCGGCCGTCGAGGATCGTCAGGCTGCTTGTTTTCTTCCATCACAGAAGCTCAGGGGTTTAGAATCTTGTGGCTAACGGGGGAGGCCTTAGAGCCAATCCCCACCCAGTTTCACCGCTTCCTTGCTGTATGATCTTAAGCAAGTGATGACATCTCTGAGCCTCAGTTTGCTCATCTTCAATTAATGGCACAGCATCTATGTCAAGAATTGTTTAGGGATTCATTAAGGTGGAACCTAGAAAAACACTTAGCAGGGTGCCAGCCTGGAATGGTCACTCAGGGGACGCACGCTGTCACCATTTCTGTCACCGATGCTNTCTCTGAGCCTCAGTTTGCTCATCTTCAATTAATGGCACAGCATCTATGTCAAGAATTGTTTAGGGATTCATTAAGGTGGAACCTAAAAAAACACTTAGCAGGGTGCCAGCCTGGAATGGTCACTCAGGGGACGCACGCTGTCACCATTTCTGTCACCGATGCTCAGCCAGCTCATCACCTGGGGCACCAGGAGTCTTCCCTGCCCTCTGTAGCCCACTCCCACCCTCCCCATTCAACACGAGTCCCGTGCAGAGCACACAGGGGACACAGATCCAGGCTCTGCATCGCACACACCTCGTTCTGGCCCCCAGATCACCAGTGCCTGACGCCCTCCTGAACGCCCACAGCACTCTAACCACAAGAAAGACTCCGAGGGCCCTGGGGTGCCTGGGGAGGGACACGGCTGCCCACCCGCCCTGCCACTCAGCCAGCAAGTCTCTCTCTAAACCCCGCTCAAGGTGAGAAAACGGACACGCTCAGGAGACATTCTGTCATTTCTCCTTTGTTTTGTCTCTCTCTAGCCGGCAGCAGGAGAACCCTGTAGATACTAAATCGCAGAAGTGAAAAATGATCACGAGATGGCTAAGACACATTTTTTTTTTTTTTGCTACATTTTGTGCTTCGACTTTTGAGGAGGGCCTTCTATGACACTCTGAAGTGGCAACAACTTAGTCCAAATCTTATTAATCAGAGATGAAAGGTTTTGAACTGAGAAAGGAAGCACTTTTCTAAAAAGCCGGTGGTTGGTTCATCAAAGGAACAGAATGAACAGGGCCCCCAAGTCACTGTGTGCACAGCAGGTCAGGGAGAAAGGGGTCTGGAAGGACATGCCAGCTGCTGACAGCTGTCACCTCCTGGGCTGGCAGGGGCAGGGGAGGAAAGACGGGCACTGCAAACCCGAGTCTGCCTGCGTATGATCGGACTCCTTCACAACCAGCAAGTGTTACAATTAGAAACAAGTTAAGATTTTTTTCTTAATACTTATTACACTTGGCTAACTTGATATCTGCCAGGGTTCTCCACTGTGAACTTAACAATTTCCCCCTTTATTATTACAAAATATATTGATAGAGGTACTTTGAAATCATGCGAAACATCCTGCTTCTGCTATTTAGCATCCTTTGGTGCACCTTGCCTACAGCACTGTAATAGAATGCTCTAGCTGTGATTTTCTCTTCCTTTATTCCTGCTATGCTTTTTCATGGCAATGTGTCTTTAAGCAGGAGTTGTCACTTCTCCCCCATTGCTTAATTTATCCTGTTCTTTACATAATTGCGTTAGTATGGATCCCTGGATACTTACTTCTCCTTTGGCCTTGGGTGCTCTTTCAGGCTGACTCTGTACACATATGGTAGGCTGACTGACTGATTGATTGGGCAGTACATCTTTATTTTCCGGTTCTAAAAGATACCCCAGGGTCCTCTGCCCCAGACCTGGAATCAATGATTCCTACAAAGAGCCCTGGTTCCTTTCATTTGGAGAATAGTATTTAGAAACTAAGATATCAGTACTAGCTGTACCCATTTTTATTGGTTACAACCCCCATCAATGGATCGAGTAAGGAATCATATGTACATATATTAATTCATGCATACATACACAGCTGTATTGGTTTCTGCATCTATTTATCTGTGTATATCAGTTCAGTTCAGTTCAGTTCAGTCACTCAGTCGTGTCCGACTCTTTGCGACCCCATGAATTGCAGCACGCCAGGCCTCCCTGTTCATCACCATCTCTCGGAGATCACTCAGACTCACATCCATCGAGTCAGTGATGCCATCCAGCCATCTCATCCTCGGTCTACACACACAGATTTTTTTCTTTTTTGTGAATGAGTCCATATTGACATCTCCGATGAGTCCAACATCACGGGGTTTATTCTGTTTGCAAACCTTTCCTTCCTTGTGACTTTCTTTGAAAGTAACAACCTGGCTCTCATTATCTAAAATGTACTAATTTTTTCAACCTGTACAAATGAAGTAGTTTCAGAACTCCTAATCCATTCCCCTTCGAGGCAAAAAATCTGCCAACCGGAATACAGTGTCTGAGGGCAGTTCTTCTTGCCTTTGCCTTATAGCATCAGTTGAAACGATGTTTCTCAAAATCACTTCGGTCAGCTTCCTCCTTCTCCACTCCCTTTCAGTGTGGCTACAGGAATCGTTTGTAATACAGTTAGATTCCTTTGTCTTCATTTGTCTCAGTCTGCACTCCATCTATCCTCCAACAACCAGGTTGAGTTTTTAAAATTTTTATATATAGCAACATCACTGTGTACAGTTAGTTCTATGGGTTTTGACAAGTGCACAGATTCATGTGTCCATCACTACATGCAACCAATTTTCCATACAAAACCATTTCCCAGGTCTTCTGCCCATTTTGAGAGTTCTTTATACACTCTCAATACAAGTCCTTTGTCAGGAACGTAATTAGAAAATACTGACTTCTCCAAGTCTGTGGTGTGTCTTTTCATTCTCTTAAGAGTGCGTCTTTTGCAGAGCAACGTTTTTAACTTTCATAAAGCCCATTTTGTCAATTTTTTTCTTTTACGGGCCATGCTTCTGGTGTCTCCTCTAAAAACTCTTTGCCTAATGCGAGGCCCACAGATTTCCTCCCATGTATTCCTGTAGCAGCAGTGCAGGGTTTATCTTACCTTTAGGGCTATGATGTACTTTGAGTTCATTTTCAAAGAAGGTGTGAGGTTGAGGTTGAGGTTGAGGCTCATTTGTTGGCATGTAAATGTCCAGCTGTTCCAGCACCATGTTGAAAGAACCGTCCTTCCTTTCGCCACTGAATCACCTTTTCACTGTCGCCAGTCATCGGTTCAGCATGCAGAGGGGGGTTTATTTCTGAACGCTCTGCTCCGGTCCACCGGTCTACACGGCCGTCCTTTCACGAGCACCGCACCTTCTTGCTTGTTGTAGTTTCATAGTACGTCTTGACATCGGGTACTAAGTCCTCTAACTGCTCTTCGGCTTCAGGATTATTTTAGCTCCTCTAGTTTCTTTGCCTTTCCAGTACAAAATTTACAGTCAGTGTGTAAATATCTATAAATATTCCTTCTGGGATTGGAATTGGGGTTGCATTGAGTCAAGATCAAACTAGGGAGACCTGGCATAGTAATAATACTGAGTCTGTGTATCCATGAACACAATATATACCCAATTATTTAGGTCTTTTTAGGAGTTTTCAGCATACAAATAACTATACATATTTTATTATTTATTTGTACCATAAACTGTGTGTTTTTAAATTGATGCTGAATTTCAGTTGTTCATTGCTAGCATATTGAAATGCAGATGACTTGTGGAAACAGTGTCAGACTTTATTTTTGGGGGCTCCAAAATCACTGCAGATGGTGACTGCAGCCATGAAATTAAAAGACGCTTACTCCTTGGAGGGAAAGTTATGACCAACCTAGACAGCATATTGAAGAGCAGAGACATTACTTTGCCAACAAAGGTCCGTCTAGTCAAGGCTATGGTTTTTCCTATGCTCATGTATGGATGTGAGAGTTGACTGTGAAGAAAGCTGAGCACTGAAGAATTGACACTTTTGACTTGTGGTGTTGGAGAAGACTCTTGAGAGTCCCTTGGACTACAAGGAGGTCCAACCAGTCCATCCTAAAGGAGATCAGTCCTGGGTGTTCATTGGAAGGTCTGATGTTGAAGCTGAAACTCCAATACTTTGGCCACCTCATGTGAAGAGTTGACTCTTGGAAAAGACTCTGATGTTGGGAGGGATTGAAGGCAGGAGGAGAAGGGGACGACAGAGGATGAGATGGCTGGATGGCATCACCGACTCGATAAACAGGAGTTTGAGTGAACTCCGGGAGTTGGTGATGGACAGGGAGGCCTGGCATGCTGTGATTCATGGGGTCGCAAAGAGTCGGACACGACTGAGCGACTGAACCGAACTGAACTGTGTATGCTAACTTTGTGTCCCTCCATCTTGCTAAACTCATTATTTCTCAGAGTTTTTTTGTAGATTCTTTGGAATTTTCTATGCAGACAAGCAGTCTCTGTAAATAGAGTTTTATTTCTTCTTTTCAGATATGTATGCCTTTTCTTTCTTTCTATAGACTTTTTGCACTGACTACAGCTTCTAGTATAATACCGAATAGGAGTGGTGAGGGAAGATACTTTTGCCTTATTTCAATCTTGGAAGAAACTGTATAGTTTTCACCATTAAATATGTCATCTATTGCTTTGTGAAGATGCTCTTCAACAGGTTAAGGAAGTCCCTTTTGACTCCTGGTTTAATTAGAGTTTTAAAAAATCATAAATGGATATTGTGCTGTGCTTAGTCACTCAGTGGTGTCCGACTCTTTGTGATCTCAAGGACCACAGCCCGCCAGGCTCCTCTGTCTGTGGGGATTCTCCAGGCAAGAATACTGGAGTGGGTTGCCATGCCCTCCTCCAGGGGCATGGTGGATACTGAATATTGTTAAATGCCTTTTCAGAGTATATGGTTTTTCTCAGTAACACTAATTTTCAAATGTCGAACTAGCCTTGCGTTCCTCGGATAAAACTCATTTGGCCATGGTATATATTTTTTTAACAGATTGTTGGGGTTGTTAAATTTCGCTGGGGCTTTTCACATCTAAGTTCATGAAGAATAGTGATCTGTAATTTTCTTTTCCTGAAATGTGTTCATTCTTGCTGTTATATTATACTGGTTTCATAAAATGAGTTGGGAAGTATTCCCTCACTTTTTATTTTCAGAGAGAGATTGTGTAATAGTTCTTCCTTAACTATTTGCAAGAGATCATTAGTGAAAGCATCTGGGCTTGAGTTTTCCTTTTTCGGATGGTTTTTAACTACAAATTCAGTTTCTTTGACACACATATAGAATTTTCAGGTTATCTATTTTTCTTTCTTGAGTGTTAGTGGTTTATATCTTTCAAGAAATTGGTTCATTCATCTAAGTTGTAAAATTTACAGGCAGAGAGTTGCTTGTAACACACCCTTATTATCTAAGATTTTTTCTTATTGTTAGAAATATTAAGAGGTAATTTTTGTCATCTTCATTAGGACTGCTATAAAATCAGTCATAATCACAAATAAAAATACTTTTAAAATATCTTTACTAAACAAGTATTATGTAGCAGCCACACCCTTTTTCCCCACTGAGAATACACAGGCTGCATCCTTGGAGAGTATGCCAGGCTCATTCTCTCCCAGCAGGACTATTTCAGGGACTCATGGAGACAGAGTCAGCAGGCAAAGTCGAGCTGCCTGATGATGAAGAGGCTCTGTCCAGGGCTCTGTGCTGGGGATTCAGACACCTGAATCTCCTTCTCCATGATCCTCAGCCAGTCCTTCCCCTTCCTCTGGTCTTCAGTCTCCCCAGGTGGGAAATGGGAAGCTTGGAAGCTGAGATCTATGCTTACCACCTACCCTCCATCAGGGAAGAGCTGAAGGTGGTCCTGTCCAGGGGGAACCCCGCCCGTGACAGTCCTGAATGTCCATCGGTACCTTTGATGAGCAAACCTCACTGTGGGCCATGGCGCTATTCAGCTTTTTCATCATGAAGGCATGTGTCTCTAAAGGAAAGGGTCTGACTGCCCAGGTCCATCCCAGGCAGTTATAAAAACCACTAATGCCTCTTAGCAGGAGTCATTCCACAACAGAAGTCCAGCTCTGCGCTGTGTTCAGACCAGGACGCACATGAAACAGTGGTCAAGATTGGAGCTCTGGAGTCAAAAAGACCTGGCTTGGGGCTGGCCTGAGCTGTAGCCACTCTCTCCTTCATTCAAGACATCCACCGTGTGCCAGGCAGTGTCTGGACAATGTGTAAGAACACGCAGTCTCTGCTCCACGCTGCTGGGACCTCAGAGGAGAGACGGTCATTACTGTCTATGTGCTCAGTTGTTCAGTCACGTCTGACTCTGTGTGACCCCATGGACCGTCGCCTGCCAGCCTCCTCTGTCTGTGGAATTTTCCAAGCAAGAACACTGGAATGGGTTGCCATTTCCTCCTCCAGGGGATCTTCCAGACCCAGGGATCCAACCCGGGTCTCCTGCGTCTCCTGCATTGGCAGGTGAGTTCTTTACCCATGAACCACCTGGGAAGCCATTATAAATAAGCCCAAATTATGATAGGATTCTAAGTTCCTATCTCACAGAGCTGCAGTGAGGGTCAGAGCTGACACGTGGAGATCCCCAGCTCCTGAGTGAGTGCTCCATGAAGGATGCCATTCCAGGCTCAGGCCAGAGAGGACCAGTCAGCAGAACAGACCCTGGTAAAAGCCAGTCCACAGAGAGGTCAGCCCACACGACAGATCTGCCAATAGTGGTCCATCCCCATCGTCACCAAGACGCCCGACCCGCAGCAGATGCCCCCTGGCCGGCCCCAAGGCCACAAGCAGCACAGTGGTGACCCCAAGAGTGCAGCGTTCATGGGAACAGAGTTTCTGCCCCCCCAAAACCCCAGCCAGGATGGAGGCCTGGCTCCCATTGGCAGAAACCAACATTCCACCCTGGGATGACCTCAAGGGTGAAGCCATGGAGCCTGGCAGGATAAGGGACAAGCATCCGGGGCTTCAGAAGCTCAGTGATTCATAAGAAGACTAAACGGCCTTTGTTTCCTCTTTCTGCATTCTTTTGATATTTGACCAATACGGGGTCCTAGGGAGGTGGTGGAACAAAGTCCATGGCTTTTAGAGGGCCTGAAGGGCGAGGGCTGGATCCCTGTGTGAGCCCAAGCAAGGTACTACACCTCTCTGAGCCTCAGTGACACATCTGTGAAGTGTCCACTTATTAAATGCCATCTATTAATGCCCACCAAAGGGCTACTGGGAGGATTAAAAAGTGTGTATCTAAAGCGTCTAGCACAATGCCTGGTTCATAATTACTGGTTAATAAATGGCTTTATTATTAAATGCCAGTCAACTCTGGCTGTCCTTAAAGGAACAAACAAGGTTTGATGGGCCCTTCTCTGGTGGGGTTTGCTGGGGGCAGGTGTAAAGGCATAAGAGAGGCCTAAACGTAAATGCCGAGGCAGGAGTCACCCCTGCCGGGAGGGTGGGACAGTTCCGAGTTCCAGGCGGCCGCCCCCTGGGTGAAGGCTGGCAAGTGCAGGGCCTCCTCCTCTGAGCTCTCCTCCCAGCAGTGTTTGCCAGGCTCACAGGGCCCCTCAGGAGCAAAGGGAGCGGCTGGAAGCCAGGCACTACCACCCCAGGTACGCTATTGCCCCAGGAAAGCTCTGCACAGTGGCAAGGAGCCCTATTTACAAATAAAGTTTGTTCTTGGCTCCACCACCCACACAGCCAAGCCCTTTTATTCCATTTCAATATGCTTAATTACATGGAAAGTGCACTGGCAATAAAACAGAATTAATCAGTCCTGGATGCTCGAGTGAGTGTAGGCAGGTGTTAGCATATGTGAGGGCCCTGGGAGGGGAAAGTCCAGTGGCAGGGAATATACTGATAAAATGTTTTACTACAGTGGGGATGGAAGATGGAAGGGCCTTTACTGAAGGGAGGCATTTTAGGAGCAAATAAAGCTTCTGATTGCCTGCAACTGAGAAGCAGACTAAAGTAACTGGAAAACTTCTACGGGATATTTTTCCTCTGCCTTGTTTCAAAACGGAAATCATTTTCTTGTTGCTGCTTCCATGATTATAAAAGTAGCATTTGCTCCATTCAGACACTGTATAAGGATGTAAAGAATAAAATGAAAATCATCCATAATCTTATCACCTCAGGATAACCACTATTGACATCTTGGTATGTGCTGCTGTAGATGGTTCTCTGGATATGTTTTTGCATACGTATACAATATGTATGAGATCCTATAGACACGTGGTTTGGCAGCCTGTTTTCCATCGAATAACACACCGCAGACATCCTTCCATAGTAATAACTGAAGATCTCAAGCATCATCTTTTTACGGCTGCAGAGTCTTGTGTGCATTATATGACCTGTGTGACCTGGCTATTTGCCTCCTCAGCATGGTCTGGCACCTTCTCCCCACCTGGCTTTCTGCATTCAGCCAACACCAGTCTTCCTTTGCATCCTAGAACACTTCTTTCCGCTTCAGGGACTCAGCGTTAGGTGTCCTTTCTGCCCCAAATTCTCCTTTCTCCTTCACATAATTCATCTTTTTCCTTTCAAATTTCCACTGAAATGTTTCTTTCTCCAGGAAGTCTTCCTGGATATCTACCTCCAGACACTCAGAGTTCCACGTGCTTTGCCATCTTGGTATTTATCACATCTTGGTATTTATTGCAATTAAATACATAGTCGTGAAACTTATTCCCCCTCCCCCTTGTCTTCCCACTAGAAAATAAGCTCTCGGAGGGCAGGGACTGTGTCTGTCTTGCTCAGCTCAGAAGCCACAGGGCAAGCACAGCGTCTGGCATGCAGGAGTCCTCAGTATATATGCGCCGACCACGCGGAAGGAAGCGAGGGAGAGGCAGCCAGGAACCCCCACTTCCTGCGTGAATGCCTGCTTCCTTCCTGCCAGCAGGTCACCTACTGTGGCAACTCTCTGTGGGTACAGCAGCCTACAGGTGAAGGAGAATAGATCATGGTCCTGTGCCTGGGCACCCGCTGGTGCTCTCCGGCCAGAGATAGTTCCAGAGATCTGCCTGCTCTCACGGCCCAAGCTGGGAAACCAAGGCCCAGAGATGGTGACGGCAACCAGGAAACTAACAGATGCTTGCTCCTTGGAAGAAAAGCTATGACAAACCTAGACGGCATATTCAGAAGCAAAAACATCACTTTGTTGACAAAGGTCTGTTTAGTCAAAGCTATGGTAGTCATGTAAAAGATGTGAGAGTTGGACCATAAAGAAGGCTGTGTGCTGAAGAACTGATGCTTTCGAACTGTGGTCTTGGAGAAGACTCTTGAGAGTCCCTTGGACTGCAAGGAGATCAAACCAGTCAATCTTAAAGGAAATCAGTCCTGAATATTCATTGGAAGGACTGATGCTGAAGGTGAAGCTCCAATACTTTGGCCACCTGATGTGAAGAGCTGACTCATTGGAAAAGACCCTGATGCTGGGAAAGACGAGGGCAAGAGGAGAAGGAGGTGACAGAGGATGAGATGGTTGGCGGGCATTACCGACTCAATGGACATGAGTTTGAGCAAGTTCCAGGAGATAGTGAAGGACAGGGAAACCTGGAGTGCTGCAGTCCATGGGGTCACAAAGAGTCAGATACGACTTAGCAACTGAACAACAGCAACAAATAATTGCTTTGTTAATGTTGTGTTAGTTTTGTTGTGCAACAACATGAATCAACTGTATGTATACATATATCCCTCCCTCTTGAACCTCCTTCCCACCCCTCTGGGTCATCACAAAGCACCAGGCTGTTTCCTGTGCTATACAGCAGCTTCCCACTAGCTGTCTGTTTTACACATCGGTTCAGTTTAGTCTTCTCCAACACCACAGTTCAAAAGCATTAATTCTTCGGTGCTCAGCTTTCTTTATGGTCCAACTCTCACATCCATACATGACTACTCGAAAAACCATAGCTTTAACGAGATGGACCTTTGTTGGCAAAGTAATGTCTCTGCTTTTTAGGTATGGTAGCATATATATGGGAGAAGGCAATGGCACCCCACTCTAGTACTCTTGCCTGGAAAATCCCATGGACGGAGGAGCCTGGTAGGCTGCAGTCCATGAGGTCGCTGAGTCGGACACAACTGAGCGACTTCACTTTCACTTTTCACTTTCATGCATTGGAGAAGGGAATGGCAACCCACTCTAGTGTTTTTCCCTGGAGAATCCCAGGGACAGAGGAGCCTGGTAGGAGGCCGTCTATGGGGTCTCACAGAGTCGGACACGACTGAAGTGACTTAGCAGCATACATAGCATATTGATCTTTCAGTTCAGTCGCTCAGTTGTGTCCTACTCTTTGCGACCCCATGAATCGCAACACGCCAGGCCTCCCTGTCCATCACCAACTCCCGGAGCGCACTCAAACTCATGTCCATTGAGCTGGTGATATCATTCAGCCATCTCATCCTCTGTCGTCCCCTTCTCCTCCTGCCCCCAATCCCTCCCAGCATCAGAGTCTTTTCCAATGAGTCAGCTCTTCGCATGAGGTCACCAAAGTGTTGGAGTTTCAGCTTCAGCATCAGTCCTTCCAATGAACACCCAGGACTGATCTCCTCTAGGGTGGACTGGTTGTATCTTCTTGCAGTCCAAGGGACTCTCAAGAGTCTTCTCCAACACCACAGTTCAAAAGCATCAGTTCTTCAGTGCTCAGCTTTCTTCACAGTCCAACTCTCACATCCATACATGACCACAGGAAAAACCATAGCCCTGAGTAGATGGACCTTTGTTGGCAAGGTAATATCTCTGCTTTTCAATATGCTATCTAGGTTGGTCATAACTTTCCTTCCAAGGAGTAAGCGTCTTTTAATTTCATGGCTGCAGTCACCATCAGCAGTGATTTTGGAGCCCCCCAAAATGAAGTCTGACACTGTTTCCACTGTTTCCCCATCTATTTTCCATGAAGTGATGGGACCAGATGCCATGATCTTCATTTTCTGAATGTTGAGCTTTAAGCTAGGAGAAGGAGGTGACAGAGGATGAGATGGTTGGCGGGCATTACCGACTCAATGGACATGAGTTTGAGCAAGTTCCAGGAGATAGTGAAGGACAGGGAAACCTGGAGTGCTGCAGTCCATGGGGTCACAAAGAGTCAGACACGACTTAGCAACTGAACAACAGCAACAAATAATTGCTTTGTTAATGCTGTGTTAGTTTTGTTGTGCAACAACATGAATCAACTGTATGTATACATATATCCCTCCCTCTTGAACCTCCTTCCCACCCCTCTGGGTCATCACAAAGCACCAGGCTGTTTCCTGTGCTATACAGCAGCTTCCCACTAGCTGTCTGTTTTACACATCGGTTCAGTTTAGTCTTCTCCAACACCACAGTTCAAAAGCATTAATTCTTCGGTGCTCAGCTTTCTTTATGGTCCAACTCTCACATCCATACATGACTACTCGAAAAACCATAGCTTTAACGAGATGGACCTTTGTTGGCAAAGTAATGTCTCTGCTTTTTAGGTATGGTAGCATATATATGGGAGAAGGCAATGGCACCCCACTCTAGTACTCTTGCCTGGAAAATCCCATGGACGGAGGAGCCTGGTAGGCTGCAGTCCATGAGGTCGCTGAGTCGGACACAACTGAGCAACTTCACTTTCACTTTTCACTTTCATGCATTGGAGAAGGGAATGGCAACCCACTCCAGTGTTCTTGCCTGGAGAATCCCAGGGACGGGGGAGCCTGATGGGCCACTGTCTATGGGATTGCACAGAGTCGGACACGGCTAAAGTGACTTAGCAGCAGCAGCACCAGCAGCATATATATATCAGTGCCACTCTAAATCCATTCATGGGGCTACGCCTTTATAACCTAATCACCTTCCAAAGACTTCACCTTCTAGTATCATCACTTTGGGAGTTAGAGTTTCAAGGTATGAATTTGGGAGGAGCACATTCAGTCTGACACAGACACACAATAATTTTTAACCTTTATCATTAATGCCATTGAGTGTATTCCTCACTTTTTTCTGAGAAAGAGATGCTGTATATTATCATTATCTGGGAAGGGGAAGGGAAACTGAGGTGGAGGGATTCTCCAAGGTCACAGGCTACAACAAAAGCAGCAACGCTGGGACCCGGGCTCCAGACGCGGAGCTGGTCTCATCGTGTTGTTTCCTAAGAGAATCCCCCTGAGCCACGTCACGGCGGAGGGGTTGTGGCCAGTTCCCTGACCCCCATTCTGACTCGCCGTGACCCTTCTTCTCAACCACATGGAGAACCAGCTTCCCCGGGTCAGTGGAGCACTCAGGCCCTTTGTTACGAAGACACAATCTCATCTCCTGCCTTCTTCCCCAGCCTCACATGTGGCTAGTAGCCCATTGGGTCACACATGGTCAAACCACATGGCTCCTTCAGCCAGAAAGCCCCGCAGCGCAGCCCCTTCATGCACAGCATCTCATCCACCGGACTTGGCTCAAATGCCACCCGTACTCAGGGTCCCTGCTGCCACAGCCCCCCTGGCTACAGGATTTAGCCACAGAGCATGCTGCTGTCCATCTAAGGGATCTGTCTGGGGTCCAGCGTAACACAGTCTCTGCCTCACCCCCTCCAAAGCCCTGGGGCAGTTCCTGGCCCTCCCCAGTGGGGGATACAGTGTAGCGGTTAAGCCCATGGGCTTTGGAGCTAAGGCTGCTGGGCTCAAACCCTGCTCTGCATGCCATCAGCCGCATGACCTTGGACAAGTCTGTTTAACCTCTACAGCCTCAGTTTCCCCAGCTGGACAACGTGGGTAAGAACATCCCACCCCACAGGGCAGGATATGGTTCAGGGAAATGATACATGTGACATCAAGGACGAATGCCAGGCACGCAGCTGGCCCTCTTCAAGATGAGAGCTAACTGTTGGTTGCCCTGGACTGAATGCCAGCCCTGAAGCTGCCCGATGCAACCCCATCCCAGCCCACAGCTGCCTCTGCTCTTCCCTCTCCAGGTGCCACAATAAACCCTGAAGTCAGGGCCATCACCGGTGTTTGCGAAACAGCAGTCTCGAAGGGTTCAGGCTGGCCCGCTGCCCTCAGCGTGTGGGAGGGTCACTAGGAGAACTCGGGGCCTGGGAGCAGGGGGGTGAGCTGTGAGCTGTGAAGGAGAGTCGTGGGGCCAGAGGAGGGCTCCCGGCTGGGACAGGTCCTTGAGGCGGGGTGCTGACCGCTCTGCTGGACGTCCCATTGCAATCAGCGGCCCAGAGTTCCACACACGGGAACCCTCCCTCCCTCTCTCCCAGGTCTGCAGCGCGGCGCCCCACCCCTCTCCCTGGAGTCAGGGGTCTCTCACCTTGAGCCCGCTGCCCTCTGCTTCGGAGCCCGGGTCCACGCCGGTGACGTAAATGCCCAGGCCGTACTCCGCTCCCCCGCGGATGGTGAGGCCCAGGGACCGGCCGTCCCCCAGCACCAGGTTAACCTGCGGGGGGAGAGGAGACAGCGTCGGAGGGCCTGGAGGGCACCGGCAACTTCGGGGGGCGGGGGCGGCCGCCTGAAGAGCCCCCTCCCGTACTCTGACGGGCACACCTACTCGGGCTTGCAAGGTGTCCTGGAACGTTCCGGTTTCTGCCCCAGCTCTGCCCCCGACTCTCTGAGTGACGCGGGGAAGTCCCTCTCCCTTCCTGGGTCACAGGCAAAGTGAAGTAAAGGGACGGCCCTGAGGAAATGACCTCTAGGGACCCCCCGGTATTGACACCCCAGGTTTTCATGTTTCCCTCACACCACGGGGGCCACGGCCTCTCTCGGCCCCCACTGGCTGCCCTTGACTTCACACCCTTCAGTCAAGGAGTGCCGGTCAGGCCCAAGGCCTCCACCCAGCTCCCCCACCTCCTGTCCTCTGATCTGAAGATCCAGGCTGAGTCCAGGATCAAGGGCCCAGCACCTGGCAGGCCACCCCCAGGGTCCCCGCCTCCCAGGGGCCTGGTCTCCTGCCTCCCTGGGGGTACCCTGCTCTGCCACCCGTCCTCCCAGGCCACGGCAGAGTCGCTTCAGCAGCCCTTCATTTCACAAACACGGGGAGTGCCCACCGAGTGCAGGCCCAGCGCCAGGCCAGGGATGTGGAGGTGACCCAGACACAGGTCTGCCCCCAAGGGCGCCGAGTCCTGAGGGGCAGAGAGACCAGATCAGAGCCGGATGGGGTGACCGGGGGCCATGTGGGTGCAGAGAGGGAGCAATGGCGCTGCCTGGAGACAGAGGATCGGATGGCGGGGGAGCTTCCTGGAGAAGTGACATCCTTCACGAAGAACCAGAGAAGGGAGGCATGGTGGCTGGAGCAGGAAGTGCTGGGAGTGGTGGGGGAGGCTGAGGGGGGGTTGGCAAGAGGCTGGCGCAGAAGCCTCAGTATCCAAGAGGGAGACTGGTGTGCTTGGCCACTTACAAAAAGAAGTGGCCAAACAGTTGAAAGTGCTAGTTGCTCAGTCATGTCTGACTCTTTGCAACCCCATGGACTGTAGCCCGCCAGGCTCTGCTGTCCATGGGATGCTCCAGGCAGGAATACTGGAGGGGGTTGCTGTTCCCTTCTCTAGGGGATCTTCCTGACCCAGGGATCGAACCCAGGTCTCCCGCATTGCAGGCAGATTCTTTACTGTCTGAGCCACCAGAGAAGCAGAACAGCTGAAAGCCTACCCCAAAAAAGGACAGAAAACACCCCGAAACAAGTTAAGACCCAGTGGCATGTAAGGGACCCAAAGAGAGCGCAGTGTGACCGCTCACAGGAGGCGGAGGTCACGGAAGGCATCGGGGAGGGCAAATGTCATGGGGTCAGTTAGGGAAGCCCTTCAACTGGCCATCTCAGTTATCAGGGCCTCTGCACCCATCAGGCATCCCTTACATCTATTACCTCATTTCATTCTTCAATCCTCCGCTCTGAAGGTCAGGGAGGAAGGAACTTGCCCAGGGTCACATAGCCGGTCCCCTACTGGCCGGGGGGGAGGTCCTGGAGAAGACAGACTTAAGACCAAGCTGACCACGAAGATTGTTGGGGGGAGAGAGCAGAAAGGAACCCGAGGGCACACGGATGGCTGTGTTCCCCCTTTGAATACTAAAGATGAAAACAAACCCCATGGCTTGCCAGTCACTTCCCCATAAATCCTTTACATGGGGATAAAACGGAGTCTTCATCACAGGACTATAATAACAGACCTACCCACACCAGGTCACCTGCTGGCAACCCCACCAGCGCTTGGCAGGAAACAAACTCATCTAAGGGAAGGGGCACTCACTATGTGAGAGGCAGCCTGGCACAGTGAAAAGAAGACCATGCAGGCTAATAATAAGAATATAAAAACAATAGCTCATTAAACCAATTGGTTCCTGAATGTACTGCGTCTTTCCTAAATCCCTACTCAACACTTTACATGCCTTACCTCTCTCTCTCCTCTTCTGCGGTTTCTCCTATCATCCCGTTTCCAGATAAGGAAACTGAGGCTGGAGAGGTGAAATGGCCTGGCCAAGATCAAAGAGCTGGCAGCTGGCAGAGCCCAGCCGTTTAACCAGCTCGCCGCATTGCCTCCCAGAGGACTGAGTTCACATCCTGCTTCTGCCCTTTACTCCTGGGCAACTCTGGGGCAAGGCCCATTGCTTTCCTGATCTTCAGTTTCCCCGTCAGTGAAATGAGAGCCACACAGCCTAGCTGGGGCAGGCCCTGCCATCCTTCCCGCCCCCCACCTTAGAACCCCAAGGAAGCAATGTGAACAGCCCCGGGAGATGACATCCATAAATATTTGGGGGCAAAAAAAAGATATGAAAGTTACCTAGCATATAGGCAGTGATGGATAAACGATGGCTGTTGCTGCCATGAATTACTGTGTCCCAGGCACCATCCTCTGTGCACATGGTTTATTGATTCTTGAAACAGCTCCATGTGGCTCCTGTGATCACCCCCAAGTCACGGCTAGGGAAGCTTAAGTGACTCACCCAAGGTCACATAGTCAGGGAGTTCTGAAACCAGCGGTGATACTGTGATCTATACTAAGAAATATATATTTTTTGTCTTTGTCCTTCTTCCTGGCAATAAGCTCCGGAAACTTCGTAGATTCCTAAGTGGTAAGACCACTAGGAGCATCTTTTGTTCTCACAAGGCGACTCTGACTGGGTGCCTGGAAGGCGTCTGGCCACCAGAAAGACCCAGCCAGGATCAGAAGCTTGGAATGTTCAACACCACCCCCATCTGCTTCAATTACCTGCTGGAAACTACCTTCCCCACTCTCCAGAGACGGGAGAAGTGCTGGAAATGGAGTTAATAACTGGTCATGGCTATATGATGAAGACTCCATAAGAATCCCAGTTGTATGGGGTTCAGAGAGCTCCTGGCTCAGTGAACAGGCGGAGGTATGGGGAGTGTGGTGCATCTGGAAGGGGCGTGGAAGCTCTGAAACCCTCCCACATACCCTGCCCTACACATCCCTTCCGTCTGGATGTTCATCTTTATCATGTCCTTTATGATAAACTGGTAAACAGTAAGTAAACTATCTACCTGAGTTCCATGGGTCATTTTAGCAAATTAATCAAAGCTGAGACAGGGTCATGGAAGCCTCTGAGTTATGCCAATTGGTCAGAAGCACAGGTGACAAACGAAACTTGCCACTGGCATCTGGAGTGGGGCGGGGGGGCGAGGGGGGGGCTGTTCCGTCCGACTGAGTCTTTAACCTGTGCGACTGGACACTGTCTCCAGGACGAGTGCGTCAGAATTGAGTTAAATTGTAAGACACCCAGCTGGTGTTCCAGAGAATTACTTGGTGGGAAAAACCTGCACACATCTGGTGTCAGAGCACCGTAAGTGTGATGGTAAAGGAGAAACACAGGAGGAGCACTGTAGGATTTCCTTATACTGACTTCAGAGCCAGTCCCAAACCTTCCTCACCTTCCGTACCCAGCTGGTTCCCAGCCTGAACCAAAGGGGCGGGTCCCACCTTGTCTCTGCAGTTGCCGAAGGCCTGAGCTTGGGGGAGGGAACAGCTGCTGCTGCTTCAGAGGATCTTTCTGCTTAGCCCAGATTGGGGCTGCGGCTCAGTGACCCTGGTCAGGGGTGGGCAGTAGGGGACATTTGAGTCCTGCATTTTAAAACAGTCACTTATGCAATTAATACTTCTGACTAGTCAAGGCTATGGTTTTTCCAGTGGTCATGTATGGATGTGAGAGTTGGACTATAAAGAAAGCTGAGCACCGAAGAATTGATGCTTTTGAACTGTGGTGTTGGAGAAGACTCTTGAGAGTCCCTTGGACTGCAAGGAGATCCAACCAGTCCATCCTAAAGGAGATCAGTCCTGGGTGTTCATTGGAAGGACTGATGTTGAAGCTGAAACTCCAATACTTTGGCCACCTGATGTGAAGAGCTGACTCATTTGAAAAGACCCTGATGCTGGGAAAGGTTGAGGGAAGGTGGAGAAGGAGGCAACAGAGGATGAGGTGGTTGGATGGCATCATGGGTTTGGGTGAACTCCGGGAGTTGGTGATGGACAGGGAGGCCTGGTGTGCTCCGGTTCATGGGGTCGCAAAGAGTCGAGTACGACTGAACTGAACTGAACTGAAGCATGTACACTGTGCCAGGCCCTGATTCGGGCACTGTGAGTGCACCAAAGCACAGAACCAGTGGTGGGGAGAGGAGGCCCTCCCACTGTCTCCATTTTATAGAAGAGGAGGTTAAGGCTCAGAGAGGTTATGTAACTTCTCCAAGGTCACGCAGCTGGCAAGTGGTGGGGTCAGGATTTGAAGGCAGGCAGTCTGGATCCAGTGTCTTACTCTTCCTGTCATGCTGACATGATCCTGTCTAACCCCCACAACGGATCTGTCCCAGGATTTTTTATACAGAGACTACATCTGTACTATAGAGACTAGGGGTCTGCACAGAATGGGAAGCTGGATGATGAACTCTGCCCCCTATTCACCTCTGAGCATGTGACCGCGACTTGAGAGCAGACAGGCCTGACTCTCGCAGGAGTTACCTGTGTTCTTCCCTTCTGCTCCTTCCTGCAGCCTCTGGGATGGTTCTCACACTCCAGTGTAGCGAAGATCCTTACTAGTAAGGGGCTGGAAAATCAGAACTAGCTTCGGTGGACAGTTGAGCGGCTTTCAAGGATAATGTTACTACTGGTGATTTTTATATCACTGTTGCCCTGAGAACTCACTTGCCTAGAAGGTGTGCCCCCACCTGGGTTGAGGTTAGGCTTTTTGAAGTTTGGCATGGGAAGTCCAGAGTCTGGGGTGGCTATTTGGAATACTGGATGAGACCAGGCCACTGGAGAGAAGAGAATCAGGCCAAGGAGCCAAAAGCGAAGGCTCCGGAGACATTTCCCCTGTGCCCGTCCTCAGTGGGAGGATGGGCTCCACACTGTACCAGCAGGAGGAGGAACGGGCCAATGGAGAAGCTTCTCTGGTGTGGGTCGGGGCATTTCCTGCCTCCCAAACTATCTGTGTTCCCCCTGGAGCCTGACTGTCTCAGCTTCTGCCTTCTGCACACACGCGTTCATGCATGCTCAGTCACTGCAGTTGTGTTCGACTTTTTGCAACCCTATGGACTATAGTCTGCCAGGCTCCTCTTCTCCCGATAAGAATACTGGAGTAGGTTGCCATTTCCTCCTTAAGGGGATCTTCCTGACACAGGGATCAAACCCACGACGCTTGCGTCTCCTGCACTGGCCCCTAGCGCCACCTGGGAAGCCCTTCTGCCTTCTACATTCCTATATAAGTTACTCCAAGACACCCACAGGGCACCTCACATCCTCCCAACCTTCCCACCCATTCAATTCCAGTGCCAGGGTCCTTTTCTCTAAGCCTTGAAGATGCCACCTTTATTCCCACCTCAGGGCCTTTGCACATGCTGTCCTAGCCGCCTGGGATTTTCAGCGCTCAGAATGATACACAGCAGCTCCATCTTCCTCTGGGTCTCAGCTCAGAAGTCACCTCCTCAGAGGGACCCTCCCGGCCCACCTCATCTGAAGCAGGGGCTCCCTCCCCATCACTCTCCATCACCCTTCCTGATTTTATTTCCTTCCATCAAGCCTCACCTTCATAATTATCTTGTTCACATATGCCCATTTCTGGACTATCGTCTCATTCCTCCTATGACCTCCAGACTCACCAGTAGCTTCCCAAGAGCAGGGCTTCGCGTCTCCTGTCCATTTCTCCATTCCCACCTCCCATGACAGCACCAGGTATACCACAGGTGCTCACGAAGCGCGGGCTGACTCACTCAATGGATCCTAGTTGCCGCAGCACCCGAGTCTTGGATTTTGCATCTCCAAAATGTTGCTAACGACACCTACCCCATAGAGCAACCACAAGGATTCAGAAAGATGCTGTAAGCACAAGCCAGCACATGGCGAGCTCTTCCCTGATCATAATTACTACCCTAAGATCATGCGCTCCAGAGGGAAGGCTTGAGAAAAAGATACAACAAGTTCTCTGCCCAGCCTTGGAAGGCTGGCCTTGAAAATGACTCAATGCCACAGGCTGTGCTGCTTTCTCGAGACGGCCAGAGAACAACAGCGCCTGGTGGGGAGGCAGGCATGAGCTCCTTTCTGCAGCCAACCGCTCCGGCCCCCTTGAAGAAGCCCAGGCAGGCGCTGGTGGTGCACACTAACGGGCTTCCCCGCTGCCTCTCTGCCGGCAGAAACCCCCGCCACCTCTGCTGGATCCAGCAAACTGATATTTGAGCAAAGAACACAAAACACATTAAATAAATGTTATGGTTTATCGACAGGAAAGGAGAGCGAAGAAAGAGTCTCCGGAGGGAAGGCGCTTGGCTCAGAGCCCCAAGCTGTGTCAAGGTCTTAAAACGTCAGAGAGCTGCTTACAGGAAGGACTTTCTTGGTCCCAGGGGCAACAAAAGGGTGCAATGCAAACAGCACCCCAAGTTAACCTTAAAAATCAGGGGGGACCATCTCTCAATCCTTTCTCAGTTTTATTAAAGAAACAATCATGGTCTTAGGGAGGAAAGGTTCTGTAGGGGGCATTGAGGCCCCTGCCCTCTTCTTCGGGTTACAGCATCCCATGGTGCTTTGGGCTACAACCCATCCCCCACCAGCCACAGTACTGGTGTTTCTGTCAATCAGAGGCACCTCCCTGCCAGCCAATCAGGTGCTCCCTCCCCAATACACGAATCTTGAGCGAAAGGATGCAGAGAACGGAAACCGTGGGGACCCCTTTCTTCCTGGGGGCTGCATCCCGAGCTCCTCAGCTTCAGTTCTGGGCCTGCCCACACACTGCCAGCCAATTCTGACTTTGTGGAAGGTGACCAGGACCAGATTCTATTCCTTACACCCCGAGACCCACACTGCAAAAGATGCCCCGTGAGGCTTGAGTCCTGGCAGCTGCATGTGGCCACGCGCCTGGATCTGGGGCACTGAGGAGTTAAATCATCGCTAGGGTAAATCATCTGAGCGTCCTCTCTTCCTCTGTCTGCTCTCGGGGCTACATGAAGACTAGGCTTCAACCACAGGGGGCAATATCACAGAAGACGGCAGAGGGAGAATGGCGCTGCCCCCCGAGCCTAGAGGGTCCCCTCTACTCTGCCATGGAGGACTGATGCTTTCCAACTGTGGGGTGGGACTCCTGAGAGTCCCCTGGACTGCAAGGAGATCAAACCAGTCAACCCTAAAGGAAATCAACCCTGAATATACATTGGAAGGACTGATGCTGAAGCTGAAATCCAAGACTTTGGCCACTTGATGCGAAGAGCTGACTCATTAGAAAAGACCCTGCCTGATGGTGAGAAAGATTGAAGGCAGGAGGAAGAGGGGACAACAGAGGATGAGATGGTGGGATGGCATCACTGACTCAGTGGACATGAATTTGAGCAAACTCCAGGAGATGGTGAAGGACAGGGGAAACCTCGCGTGATGCAGTCCATGGAGTCACAAAGAGCTGGACATGACTGAGCAACTGAACAATAACAACAAGGGAATTGAGGGAGATGAAGACCAGAGCCCCTACGAAACCAAGGCCTTTCTTCCAGGCTCTAAGAAGTTTCCCTGTTGTGGGTTTGGCAAGGAGAATGGCATCTCAGTGGCCAGCTCCCCCACCCCGATTCCCACCAGCCCTCCATCTCCAGGAGGCCCTGCGAGGCCAAGGCCGGGAGGCTCACCTTTTTCTCATCCCCGCCTTGCAGGAGGCGCAGGGTGCTCCTGCGCTCACCCTCATGCTGCCGCAGGGCGCCGCCGTGGGGCTGGGGCAGGCCTGAAGGTGGGGAGATGCTGCGGCCCTGGGGGTCCACCCAGGTGTAGATGTGGTTGGTGACGTAGCCACCGGGGATGCGGCCCGCTGAGTACACCGAGAGCACCAGCTTCTTGGAGCCCTTGAGAGCCTAGAGAGAGAGACACCTGTTAGCAGGAAAGGGGGTGGTGAGAGCTTGTCCAGAGCTTGCTTCCTCTTAGGACCCTGCACGCGGAGCAGGCAGCCAGCCCCCACGTCTCTTCCCTTTCCCAGCCCTCAGTTTTGTCCTATGGAACTGAGGACATCTGTCGCATCACACCCTACCCCTCACCTTGAAGTGGTCCAAACACAAGAAATAGGACCTCTCAGCAAATCTTTGCTGAAGAGTTAATGGAGCAGGCCTACAACTGCATCCTTACGAAGGCCTACTGGGCTGACCTCTGGGAACATGGAATCGGAATGTTCCCACCATTCCTTATTTGATATGGAAGGCTCACTGTGTCGGGACTATTTGTGCAAACAACGTCGTGGTCTGGAATGTGGGAACAGGCAGAGGTGCCTACATGACCAGCCCCCACATCAAAGCCCCCTGGTGTGAGTTTCTAAAGAGCGTCCCTGGAAGACATTTCACACGTGTTGTTGCGACTCAGTGCTGGCGGAATCAAGCCCACCTCGCTTGACTGCACAGGGAGAGGGCTCGGGAGCGCGTGCCTGGTTCCCTGCCGTTCAGCCCTGTGTGCCGTTCTCCACGCTCACTGTGCTGTGGACCCTTTTGCTGTAACAAATCTTAGCCACTAGCACAACCATATGCTGAACCCGCGAGCCCTTACGGAAACTGGGGAAGACCTCAATGACCCCAATAGAGAGTTAAGAGATAAAAGTACTGATAATAATGGCCATCACTTTATGGCAAATAGAAGGGGAAAAAATGGAAACAGTGGCAGATTTCATTTTCTTGGGCTCCAAAATCACTGTGGATGGTAACTGCAGCCATGAAATTAAAAGACACTTGCTCCTTGGAAGAAAAGCTATTACAAACCTAGACAGAGTGTTCAAAAGCAGAGACATCACTTTGCTAACAAAGGTGCATATAGTCAGAGTTATGGTTTTTCCTGTAGTCATGTATGGATGTAAGAGTTTGACCATAAAGAAGGCTGAGCGCTGAAGAACTGATGCTTTCAAACTGTGGTGTTGAAGGAGACTCTTGAGAGTCCCTTGGACAGCAAGGAAATCCAACCAGTCAACCCTAAAGGAAATCAACCCTGAATGTTCATTACGACTGATACTGAAGCTGAAGCTCCAATACTTTGGCCACCTGATGTGAAGAGTTGACACGTTGGAAAAAACTCTGATGCTGGGAAAGATTGAGGGCAAGAGGAGAAGGGGAAATAGAGGATGAGATGGTTGGATGGCATCATCGACACAATGGACATGAGTTTGAGCAAGCTCAGGGCGATAGCAAAGGACAGGGAAGCCTGGCATGCTACAGTCCATGGAGTTGCAAAGAGTCACATATGACTTAAGTGATTGAACAACAGCAATAATGGTAGCTTAACAATGATAAAAGGCCTGTATGTATGAGACATTCTGCTGTGTACCTGGCATGCTTTATCTCCTGAAATCCTTATGGAATCCAATCTTGGTGAGGAGGGATTCCATGACTCAGTTGAAGTAAAGGAGGAGAAATGACCTGCCCACACAGCTAGTAAGGGATTCCTTTCTCACAGCAACTAATGTTGAGTGTAGATAACACCTTGACTTGACACTTTCTAGGCCGGGGATGGAAGGACCACAGGGAGAGGTGAACCCAAACTCTGCCCCCTGGGAGCAGCCATACTGCTTTCCCATGATGCACCTGTACTGACATGAAGCCCTTTATTCTGGGAGGTGGTCATTCAGCACTGGGATTAACAAGCAAACACACCCCAGAACCTGGGATTTTGTATCAATGATAGTACCTACACATGGGTAAGTTCATGCTGCCATTAAAATCACATTTACAATCATTACAAAGCATTTTAATGTGATAGATTTTACAATCATTACAAAGCATTTTAATGTGATAGATTTTAATGTTAAGTGGGGTCAGAGGATATAAATCCTGTCTCACAGTGTGATCTCAGTTATGTTAAGAGAAAAATTACACAGGGGGAAAAAATTGAAACTGAGGGGTAATGTGCCAAGATGCCAGCAGTCCTTCTCTCTGGGGGGCAGGATTATGGGTGGTTATTATTCTGTTCTTCCTGTTTTTCTATATTTTCCAAATGTTCCAGAAGGAAGGCGTACTGCTTTCAATATCAGAAAATAGCAATATGCATAAAAGAGGAGGGCGGCACTTAACTCTCTGAAACTTCACATCACTGTGCAGTACTGACCCCTAGTTCTCTCCATGGACTAAAGGGGTCAAGGGCGGGGCTTGCCGAGACAGTAGAGAGCCCTGCTTGGGTAGAGTTTCCAGACAAGGACACTGGGCCACAGGCCTGGACACTCTGACCCCTGAACCTCTTCCAGAGGAGGAAGGTCGGGCTGGGAGGGCCCCTCGATCCCACCGTTAAATGCCAGTCTCTGGGCAGAGGGATGACAAGCAGATGGCAGCTCTCCAAAATTCTGCTTATAAAAAAGATTTCTGAGAAAATGAGCAAAGAAAGATTTACAGTGTTCTTTTCCCATTCCCCAGGACTCCCCTGACAGAACAATTGAGAAAATAAAATCTCTGTGAAGTTTAAGATGCAGGATGGAGGAAGCCTGAGACCAAGCAAGCCTTTGCTGGAATTTAGCGCACAGCATCCGCGGAAGCCACTGTGGCCTTTGAGGGTCTTCCTGACCCCTCTGCCCTGCGCCTGGCTCCCTCCTTCGTGAAGGCGCTGCTGCAGCTCTGACGCTGCTTCGAAGGGCTTGTCTCTTCTCTGCTTCCTCCCTGGGACAGACAGTGAGTCTGAGCCCTCACTCATTCCACAAGGGCTGGCCAAGAGTCTACTGTGTGCCAGGCCTGGAGAGAGCAATGTGAGCGTATCTTCAGGGCACCTGGGCACCTGCAGCCTGAAGAGAGACAAGGCTTTGCTGGGCCCAGAGTGCATGCCTGCCCATGAAGCCGCTTCAGCCGTGTCTGACTCTTTGTGACTCTGTGAACTGTAGCCCCCCAGGCTCCCCTGTCCGTGGGATTCTCCAGGCGAGAATACTGGAGTGGGTTGCCATGTCCTCCTCCAAGGGACCTTCCTGATCCAGGGATCAAACTCGCATCTCCTGCAACACCTGCGTTGCAGGTGGATTCTTTATCCGTGGAGCCACTAGTGAAGCCCGGGCCCAGAGTAGGGCCTCAGGAAAGCCTGCTTGCCCTGACTGGGGGAGAAAGCAGATTTTTGTCCTCCGAAGGAACCATAGCATGCACAGGCATCACCATGCAGCCACCTTCCTCATCGGATCTGGAAGGCTGAGCTGGAATTTGGGACAGGGGAAGGCAAGTGGAAAGAACACGACCTTGTGGATTTGGGCAGAACTGGATTTAAGTCGCCTCTGTCACTTGTGAGTCCAGGGTCACTGAGGTCGGCTGCTTCTGCTCTCAAAGCAGCACACGTTGGTGGGCCTGTCTCTTATACACATCTAGATGTGTATAAGAGACAGGTGTTGCACCTTACCGCCAGCCTGAAACACACTATTCTTCCCCAGCCCTTCAACAT
>SJYT01014411.1:0-19978 GCA_006410635.1 Cephalophus harveyi
AGGCCAGGACTGCACTGACAGGGGCCAAGGCTGACAGAAGGGCTGGGACCTCATGGTATGGTGAGGGGTGGGACAAGATCGGCAGGGGCAAGGGCCCCATTGCATTGAACCTTGAACTCTCCTCAGTGCCCCAACATGGACTCATCACCTTTTCCCTCCATTGCAACATTTTTCCAGCATCTCTGGCCTGGGGAATGCCAACAATTATACAGAAGTTGGTCAAAGTGCAGGCAAGAGTACTGGAGTGGGTTGCCCTTGCGTTCTCCGGAGTAAAGAAGCAGTAACTGTCAAATTAGACAGAAAAGTCCTAATGAGCAATCTGAACCTAACAGAAGATATATTTTCTTACATCCATGAAAGTTTCAGAGAGGGCGGTGGCACCCCACTCCAGTACTCTTGCCTGGAAAATCCCATGGATGGAGGAGCCTGGGAGGCTGCAGTCCATGGGGTCGCAAAGAGTCAGACACGACTGGGCGACTTCACTTTCACTTTTCACCTTCCTGCATTGGAGAAGGAAATAGCAACCCATTCCAGTGTTCTTGCCTGGAGAATCCCAGGGACGGCGGAGCCTGGCGGGCTGCCGTCTCTGGGGTCGCACAGAGTCGGACACGACTGAAGCGACTTAGCAGCAGCAGCAGCAGCATGAAAGTTTATGAAACTCACTTGAGTAATCTGGCCCACAAAGAAAATCCTGATTAATATTTTGAGTTCAGATTCAACAAGCTATATTCTCTGATCACAGTAAAAGCATAATTACAAATATAGAAAGGAAAGATAGCAAAACTGCTTAACCAGTTAGAAACTAAGAAACATTCCTCAAAAGGTAGAATCAGAGTGAGCAATCAATTCTGAACTTGCACTTTTCAGACCAGAGTTTATCAGATACAGCTGCATTAGAAAAAAGGGTATAGTTTCAAATCCTTTCCTACTATAATAGACTGGAAAACAAAATTAATAAAGTTAGGAATTCAAGAAAGAACAAAATGGAGCAAACATAAAAATGAAACACAAAACAAAAAAATCAAAGAGGCAATGAAATAAAAGTTTACATAAATAAATATAAACATAGGGAGTATAATTAAAACTAAAAATTAATCTTATAATTCCAGACCCCTGGTGGCTTAGAGGTTGAAGTGTCTGCCTCTAATGCAGGAGACCTGAGTTCGATCCCTGGGTCGGGAAGATGCCCTGGAGAAGGAAATGGCAATCCACTCCAGTATTCTTGCCTGGAGAATCCCATGGACAGAGAAGCCTAGTAGGTTACAGTCCATGGGGTCGCAAAGATTCGGACATGAGTGAGTGACTTCACCTCAATCTTATAATTATTTATATGGACTAGCTCTTGACATAATTACAAATATAGAAAGGAAAGATAGCAAAACTGCTTAACCAGTTAGAAACTAAGAAACATTCCTCAATAGGTAGAATCAGAGTGAGAAATCAATTCTGAACTTGCACTTTTCAGACCAGAGTTTATCAGATACAGCTGCATTAGAAAAAAGGGTATAGTTTCAAATCCTTTCCTACTATAATAGACTGGAAAACAAAATTAATGAAGTTAGGAATTCAAGAAAGAACAAAATGGAGCAAGCATAAGAAATGAAACACAAAACAAATAAATCAAAGAGGCAATTAATGAAATGAAAGTTTACATAAATAAATATAAACATAGGGAGTATAATTAAAACTAAAATTTAATCTTATAATTATTTATATGGACTAGCTCCTGGAAAATATGATCAAGTTAAAGAAAAAAAATACAATACTGGGAATAAAGAAAGGACATATGGCACCAGATAGGTAGGGCACTGGTGGTGGTGGTGGTTTAGTCGCTAAGTCATGCCCGACTCTTGTGACTCCATGGACTGCGACCTGCCAAGCTCCTGTCCGTGGAATTCTCCAGGCAAGAAGACTGGAGTGGGTTGCCATTTCCTTCTCCAAGGTAGTGCATTAGATAACTAATACACTAGTTATGGTGGAATACAAAGTGTAAGTCTAGAGCAACATCCTGAAATATTTAGGTGAAATATCTGAGTCCATTCAGAAAAAACAAGAGTGAAAAACACACACACACACAAAAAAATCTCTGAGGGTCTAGTGACTATAAAAAGAACAGGAAGAGCAGTTGAAGTCTCTCACTGGAGGCATACCAGTTCCCACAGGCAGCCTTACTGGACACACCTCCACTGGCCTGGCAGGGCTTTGCAAAGGCAGACATAGCAGAGGTCCCAGTCCTCTTCTGGAAACCCTACAGGCATTAGGTAGACAGAGCCAGCTGGCAAGAGTAGACCCAGAGAAGGGTAGTGGGAATAGGAGAACAAGACAAGATCAGAGGTGGGGGGCGGGGCATGTGCATAGGCCAGGACTGCACTGACAGGGGCCAAGGCTGACAGAAGGGCTGGGACCTCATGGTATGGTGAGGGGTGGGACAAGATGGGCAGGGGCAAGGGCCCCATTGCATTGAACTTTGAACTCTCCTCAGTGCCCCAACATAGACTCATCACCTTTTCCCTCCACTGCAGCATTTTTCCAGCATCTCTGGCCTGGGGAATGCCAACAATTATACAGAAGTTGGTCAAAGTGCACTAATCAGGTGATAATGACAGACCTGATGGCCTGGGACAGGGGACTCGGGGTCACTGGTGCCCACTTTGTAACCTCACCTCTCCCTTGACAGAAAAGGACAAACTGAGCTGAGTGTGCAGCACTTCTCAGCCAACTCCAAATGGGCCTGCCAGCCAAGTGAAGCTGCACTGTCCCCCACCACCACTGGAGGCTTGGAATTGGGTTTGTGGGCACAGAGACCGGATTAGGGGCCCCCAGGAGATATTAAAATGTCTTGCTAATCTCAAGTTTCTAAACAAAACTCAGGCCAGTGGGAGATGAGCACAGGGCAGATCCTTTGGCCCTGCCCAGATTCAGGAAAGAGAGAGACAGGGGATAAGAGAAAGGACAGAAGTGGGGAAATTTTAAAGACCAGTCCACCTTAAGGAGATGTAGAGATAGGATACTAAATGGGGAACAGAGAAGCACAGAGACACTTTGAGATGCCCTGAGAAAGACATGGTTAGAGGAATAGGTGTGTGAGAAATTCGTAGTGTCTCCCTTGCACCAAGTATTGGGCATAGGACCTCAGTTGAGCAGAGCTCAACTGTCTACTCTGAAGTATCGGTCAGTGCTGAGTGGATCATCCTGGACTGCTTGATGAAGCATCAGGGCCAGCAGCCCTGTCCGATTCATCATGGCTGTGCACACCTTGTGCTCCTGCTCAACCAGCTCGTGCAACTGTGGAAGGTAAGTGTGAGAAGGGGCTTCTAGGATCCCATGCTGCCCCTCAGCCACACTCAGCCTTGTAACCTACCACACGAACATGCTCTAGGTCCACCTCGGCATGCCTCAGCTTCTCCCAGCAATAGTGGAGTTTGCAAAAGCCTTTGGGGAGATGTCAGAAATCATCAGTGACCTCAAAGACATTGTGCACTAGTGGACAACAGCTCAACTCATCATCTGGAACCTGTGGGCAGAAAAAATGATGAGGTATGGAGGGGGGTGGCTATGGAGGGGGATCAGGCAGGTAAAATGAGAGGAAGAGGGGGATTGGGGGGCAGTCAGGCAGGAGGAGAGGGATGGGAAGTGAACTAGCAGGAAAGAAGAGAGGAATTCAGTGATTACTAGGTAAAGAAGAAGGGGTCAAAGGGGGTATGATCAAGCATGGAGGATGGAGGAAGAAGTTAAGCTGGGATGTAGGGAAGGGTGTGATCAGGTAGGATGGATGGAAGAGTAGAAAGAGATCAAACAGGAAGGACAGGAGGGCTGGAGGGGAGGTCTGACAGGGAGAAGTACATGAGTGTGAGTGACAGTCGCCCAGTCATGTCCAACGCTTTGGGATCCCGTGGACCCATGGAACTTTCTAGGCCAGAATACTGGAATAGGTAGCCTGTCCCTTCTCCAAGGGATCTTCCCAAACCAGGGATTGAACCCAGGTCTCCTGCACTGTGGGCGGATTCTTTACTAGCTGGACCACAGTAGATGAATGGAGGTTGGTGAAACATAGAGGAGGTGAGGATTGGGGTCAGGAGTGTGGAGGGATGAGGGCTGATCAAACAAAGAAGGAGGGATTTTGGAGATGAGAAGCAGGGAGAAGGTGACTGGGGAAGTGAGGCAGGAAGAATTTAAAAAAATGAAGGGAAGTCAGAAATTCAAAAGAGAGGAATTGAGGGTGTCCTCTCAGGGATGGTTGGAGTGGAATGTCAGGCAGGGGCTGGGAAAAGAAAGTAGATGGGCAAGCAAGAAGACAGGAGGAACAGGGGATGTTTATACGGAGGAGCAGAGGAATGGAGGCTAGACAGGCAGAAGGAGAGAGACAGGCAGAAAGAGAAATGTTGGGGGGTGTGGTCAGGCAAGGAGCTTATCAAGAAACAGCAGCCACAAGAAAGAAAAGAGACTAGAAGATGACTGAGCAATAAGGTGGGGGAGTGTAGGGGAGGTCAGAAAGAGAGGAGGGGACCCACTGAGAGTGGTCAGTAGGTATGCAAGCACTCAGGCCGGGGGAAGAAGGAATAGGAGGCAATTCAAGCATGGAGAACCAGACAAAGAAGGTGGTCAGGTAGGGAGAAGGGGTTGGGGGGCTGGGACTGAAAGGCCATGAGATAGAGAAGGAAAAGTCTCACCTTGGGGTCCATTGAGTGCTCGGGGCGGGAGCTGCTTACAGTACCTCTTACTCTATGGGTTGTAAACATCACAGAAGAGCCTTGTGGCTCTGGGGAGAGATTGAAAGTGAGGTGCTAAAGATGAAGAGGAGGGTGGTTTCACCCTGAACCCAGGCCACACTTTCTCCCAATTCCACCCAAGTGGGCTTCCCTGGTGGCGCCTCATACAAACCCTGTGCCAAATTCACCCACGTTTGCCTCTGAGCCCACCCACATCCTGCCCTTGATCTTGCCCACCCTGCCCCTGATCCTGTCTACATCATGCCTCTGAAGCTTCAGCTTCATCACCAGTCCTTCCAATGAATACTCAGGGATGATTTCCTTTAGGATTCACTGGTTTGATCTCCTTGTAGACCAAGGGGCTCTCAAGAGTCTTCTGCAGTATGAATATTTACCAGAAAAGGCAAGCATAGATTAGCCTCCGGGCAAGTTATTGAAACTTGTGGTTCACCAGTTTCCACCTCCAGGATTCCCTCAATCAGTTGACTTTGAGACTTTTGCCTATTGTTCCCTAGCTGAGGCTTTCATCCTGGGCTTTCCTGATTCCCTTGTTTCTGGAGGGTCTGCATTCTCAGGAGTCTCTTTCTCCAGTCCGGCTTCCAGTGTCTTGCCATAATGTAATAATGATATACAGTTTTCCCACTTAACTTGGCTCCCTTCACGTGTTGCCCAGAGTAGGGGTTCTTCCCTTTAAAAGTAGTTGTAACCAATCTGATCACACGGACCACAGCCTTGTCTAACTCAATGAAACTAAGCCATGCCATGCGTGGCCCCCAAGATGGGAGGGTCATGGTGGAGAGGTCTGACAGAATGTGGTCCACTGGAGAAGGGAATGGCAAACCACTTCAGTATTCTTGCCTTGAGGGCTCCATGAACAGTATGAAGAGGCAAAATGATAGGATACTGAAAGGGGAATTCCCCGGGTCGGTAGGTGCCCAATATGCTACTGGAGATCAGTGGAGAAATAACTCCAGAAAGAATGAAGGGATGGAGCCAAAGCAAAAACAATACCCAGTTGTGGATGTGGCTGGTGATCGAAGCAAGGTCCGATGCTGTAAAGAGCAATATTGCATAGGAACCTGGAATGTCAGGTCCAAGAATCAAGGCAAGTTGGAAGTGGTCAAACAGGTGATGGCAAGAGTGAACGTTGACATTCTAGGAATCAGCAAACTAAAATGGACTGGAATGGGTGAATTTAACTCAGATGACCATATATCTATTACTGTGGGCAGGAATCCCTCAGAAGAAATGGAGTAGCCATCATGGTCAACAGAAGAGTCCGAAATGCAGTACTTGGATGCAATCTCAAAAATGACAGAATGATCTCTGTTCGTCTCCAAGGCAAACCATTCAATATCACAGTTATCCAAGTCTATGCCCCAACCAGTAATGCTGAAGAAGCTGAAGTTGAACGGTTTTATGAAGACCTACAAGACCTGTTAGAACTAACACCCAAAAAAGATGTCCTTTTCATTATAGGGCCTAGAATGCAAAAGTAGGAAGTAAAGAAACACCTGGAGTAACAGGAAAATCTGGCTTTGGAGTACAGAATGAAGCAGGGCAAAGGCTAATAGAGTTTTGCCAAGAGAACCCACTGGTCATAACAAACACTCTCTTCCAACAACACAAGAGGAGTCTACACATGGATATCACCAGATGGTCAACACTGAAATCAGATTGATTATATTCTTTGCAGCCAAAGATGGAGAAGCTCTATACAGTCAGCAAAAACAAGACCAGGAGCTGACTGTGGCTCAGATCATGAACTCCTTATTACCAAATTCAGACTCAAATTGAAGAAAGTAGGGAAAACCGCTAGACCATTCAGGTATGACCTAAATCAAATCCCTTATGATTATACAGTGGAAGTGAGGAATAGATTTAAGGGCCTAGATCTGATAGATAGAGTGCCTGAAGAACTATGGAATGAGGTTCGTGACATTGTACGGGAGACAGGGATCAAGACCATCCCCATGGAAAAGAAATGCAAAAAAGCAAAATGGCTGTCTGGGGAGGCCTTACAAATAGCTGTGAAAAGAAGAGAAGCAAAAAGCAAAGGAGAAAAAGAAAGATGTACGCATCTGAATGCAGAGTTCCAAACAATAGCAAGGAGAAATAAGAAAGCCTTCTTCAGCGATCAATGCAAACATAGAAGAAAACAACAGAATGGGAAAGACTAGAGATCTCTTCAAGAAAATTAGAGATACCAAGGGAACATTTCATGCAAAGATGGGCTCGATAAAGGACAGAAATGGTATGGACCTAACAGAAGCAGAAGATATTAAGAAGAGGTGGCAAGAATACACAGAAGAACTGTACAAAAAAGATCTTCACGACCCAGATAATCATGATGATGTGATCACTCATCTAGAGCCAGACATCTTGGAATGTGACTGGACATGGAACAACAGACTGGTTCCAAATAGGAAAAGGAGTACGTCAAGGCGGTATATTGTCACCCTGCTCATTTAGCTTATATGCTGAGTACATCATGAGAAACACTGGGCTGGAAGAAGCATAAGTTGGAATCAAGATAGTCGGGAGAAATATCAGTAACTTCAGATGCGGAAATTACACCACCCTTAAGGCAGAAATCAAAGAAAAACTAAAGAGACTCTTGATGAAAGTGGAAAAGGAGAGCGAAAAAGCTGGCTTAAAAGTCAACATTCGAAAAATGAAGAATATGGCGTCTGGTCCTATCACTTCATGGCAAATAGATGGAGAAACAATGAGAATGGTGAATGATTTTATTTTCTTGGGATCCAAAATCACTGAAGATGGTGATTGCAGCCACAAAATTGAAAGATGCTTGCTCCTTGGAAGAAAAGCTATGACAATCCAAGAGAGCATATTATAAATCAGAGACATTACTTTGCCCACAAAGGTCCATCTAGTCAAAGCTATGGTTTTTCCAGTAGTCATGTATGGATGTGAGAGTTGGACCATAAAGAGAGTTGAAGGGCAGAGAATGAATGCTTTTGAACTTTGGCGTTGGAGAAGACTCTTGAGAGTCCCTTGAACTGCCAGGAGATCCAACCAATCAATCCTAAAGGAAATGAATCCTGAACATTCATTGGAAGGCCTGATGCTACAGCTGAAGCTCCAATTCTTTGGCCACCTGATGCGAATAACTGACTCATTAGAAAAGACTCTGATGCTGGGAAAGATTGAAGGCTGTAGGAGAAGGGGACAACAGAGGATGAGATGGTTGGATGGCATCAATGACTCGATGGACATGAGCTTGAGCAAGCCCCGGGAGTTGGTGATGGACAGGGAAGCCTGGCAGGCTGCAACCCATGGGGTTACAAGCAGTCAGACAGGACTGAGGAACTGAACTGAACTGAACTGAACTGAGTTCCAGCTTAGAGCCAGGCCCTGAGGCTAAGCTCCCAGGGTGACAGAGAGACAGATCACCGTCTTCTTTGGTGTTTATATTTCAAGGAGATGGCTCCTAGTCCCAAAGAAAATTATTCTGGGTTGTTTTGCTCACAGAAGGCTTATTTACCCTTATAAGATTTACATATGTATCCAAGGGGAAGAGGAAGGGTTTACAAATACCAGTTTTCTCCAGGAAATATTCTAGGAAAAGGGAAGGAGGAAAAGGTCACTTTCTCTTATAGCAATAGGGAAGATTCCATTAAAAAAAAGAACGACTGTGAGTTTTAAAAGGCTGTGAGTTTCCTAAGCCTGAGTTCCCACAGAGGTGTCATCCTTGACAAAAGCCTGTGTGTGCACTGAGTTGCCTTACAGGAAAGGACCCTGAGCATGGGCAACCTGCTGCCTAAGAGCAGCCTGGAACCCAGCCTTGGAGTCATTTGCTGTAAGCACAAGCCTGAGAAATGCCGGGGAAAGAGCGCTTGGGGCCTTGCTTTCCTGTCACACTCAGCAAGTGTAGGAGCACAAGAGACCCATAGAGGCGTGTCTTCAAGTCCAGTGGGACAGAAAAGAAGGCCTAGGCAGTGACACAGCGCTCCCAGTGCCATCAGTCTGTGCTGTGCGCTCATTTACAGCCACAGAGTCTCGAATGGCCAGGGCCACCGGAGCGACATGCATTCCATTGGCGGAAATCCACAGTGAGCCTGCACCCCCTGCTAGTTTTTTCCACTGGCCATACTGGGCCACTGTACTGATGCTTTACTGTCGTAATCTACCTGCCGCATTTTAGTCTTAGTCAAGGCCGTGACTTCTCTTTGTCCTCCAGGGAGTCTCTGCTGTTTCTCTTCAGACACCTGGGAGAGGATAGGGAGATGGGTTATGGAGTGAATTGCACACTCTGCTGTTGTCTCTCTGCACGCAGCAGTCCCTTAGTCGGAGAATTCCCTTTGGTCTTTATCCAGCATTCCTAGAACAAGCATGCAAAACACTGTCCCAGTGAAGTATTAGGTCGTGGAAGCAACAATGACAGTTCTGTTGACCCTTGAACAATGTAGGGGTTAGGGGCACCAACACCCCTCTGAGTCAAGAATCCAAGTATAACTTTAGGCTCTTCCAAAACTTAACTACTAATAGTCTACTGTTGACTGGCAGCCTTACGGTTAACATAAACAGTTGATTAACACATATTTTGTATGTTATATCCATTACCTGGGCACTAGTGGTAAAGAATCCGACTGCCAGGGCAGGAGATGAACAAGATACGTGGGTTTGATCCTTGGGTGGGGAAGATCCCCTGGAGGAGGAAATGGCAACCCACTCCAGTATTCTTGCCTGGGAAATCCCATGGACAGAGGAGCCTGGCAGGCTACACTCCATGGGACCACAAAGAGTCAGACACAACTGACAACGCACACACACTCATGCCTTATATACTGTATTCTTTAAAAAAAATAATTGTGTTTGTTTTGTGTTGGGGGGTGCTGTGCTAAGTCTTTGTTGCTGCATGGGGGTATTCTCTAGTTGCAATGCGCGGGGTCTACTCTCTAGTGGCGGGCCACACCCTTCTCATTGTGGTGGCTTCTGTTGTTGTGGATCACAGCTTCTAGGGTGTGCGGGCTCAGTCGTTGAAGCTCTGAGGCTCTAGAACACTGCCTCAATAGTTGTGGCACACGTGTGTTTATTTGCTCCAGAACACGTGAGATATTCTCAGATCAGGGATGGAAACAGTCACTCCTGAATTGCCAGGCAGATTCTTTAGCACTGAGCCACCAGGGAAGCCCCTAAATACTGTATTCTTAAGGTAAGCCAGAGAAAAAAATGTTATTAAGAAAATTCATAAGGAGACACACCTAGGATGGCAGCAGGAGAGATGGTGAAATTTGCAGCCTGCCCCTCTGGGCTCTCGTCCTCGGTCCCCTGTCCCCCCAACCCTTCGGCGGCCAGTCCATGTCCTGGCAGAAGTCCAAATGGTAGACCTCTACACCACCGTATACAACACAGTCCATGTTGACAAGCTTCAGATGCTTCAGAGGCTGCCTAGCAGCCAGAGCAGGAAGGAGCTGGATGAGCTGATGGGCTAGTTGGCCAGCGGGGGACAGGGGTGGGGGGTTAAGGTGGGGACATTGCTTGTCATCACCTCCCATTGCAGCCACCTAGATGTGGTTGAGTACCCAGTGGACCAGAGCGGCGCCAGCATGGATGCCGGTGGCTCCATACACTTCAATGACGGGAGCATCCAGGGCACACAGCTGCTGTGGGATGCCTCGGCAGCTGATCACCTGGACGTGGTGCGGAGCCTGCTGTGCCGGGGGGCCTTGGTGAGCTGCAAGAATCACAGCCAGAATGGCTTCACTCCTGCACATGGTAGTGGACATAGGCCACAAACGAGGGCCACTTCTAGGTGGGCAGATTCCCTTTCCTGCAGGGGGTCAAGGTACCCTCGACTGTGGGGCTGACCCAGACAGCCGGGACTTTGATAACAACACGCCAGTGCACATTGCAAAGCAGAACAACGGCCTGAGGATCATGAATGTCCTGATAGAGGCGGGGGCCCACATGGATGCCATCAGATCTTTCAAGAAGACGGTCTACGAGCTGCTGCATGAGAAGCTGCTGGCCAAGAGCACCTTTCAGCCCTTCAACTAAGTGACCCAGTAGTGCAGTGACTTGCACCCTGGACAAGAACAAGATCCCATACAAGGGCTTCCCTCCCTAAGAGCTGGAAGCTTTCATCCAGCTGCACGGAAACGGGTGGGAGAGGAAAACCCAGGATGGGCGGGGCCCACACCTGTCCCCGCCCTCTCTGGGGAACACTTGTGGTGGCTGGAAACCAGGGAAGAGCTCATGGGCCTCCGTGGCCCCCTCCCCTCATCAGGCAGAGGGGCCAAGAATCAATGAACTCTTGGTGGTAGAAGCTTCCAGACCACGTGCTCAGAGAACTGACGTTCTATAGGAGTCCACGCACTCATCCTCCACAAAAAGATGCTCAACCTCCCACACGTCCCGTCTGCCTGAGTTTCGGAGAATCTTGCCTCTGACCTGAGGCAGAGAGATTGAAACCATCGCCTTCCTCCCCTACTAGAAACACATGTAGAAGCTGAGAGTTGGGTTCAGCCTCTACCTCTGACGTATCAGACAGGATAGACCCAGCCACCCAGGGCAGTGTTAGAACTGTGGCCCCCGAGAGGGCAAAGTGGGAGAATCCACCTTTCCAGCACATTCTCACCTGCTCCTTCTGCCCTGCTGTGGGTCCAACTCTCTGCCCCCAAGCCACCAGCCCCTTGGGTAGCTTTTGTGATTTGGTGTTCTGTTTATTTACCTGGGGGAGGAGAGTTAGTGCTCACCAGGTGGCTCTGTGGTAAAGAATCCACCTTCAATGCAAGAGACACAGGAGATGCCAGTTTGATCCCTGTGTCGGGAAGATCCCCTGGAGAAGGGAATGGCCACTCACTCCAGTATTCTTGCCTGGAGAATGCCATGGAGAGAGGAGCTTGGTGGGCTACAGTCCATGGTGTTGCAAAGAGTTAGATGCGACCGTGCATGCTCAGGTACTGGCAGCTTACAGCTGTGGTGCAGGAGGTTTTGCTGCCATACACTTTAAAAAAAAAAGATTTTGGTGTCAGGCTCCCTAAGTTCATTTCACACAACAAGGGTTTTATCTTGCCTGAGACAGCCACGGCCAGCAAGAGTGAGCTATATTTTGTGACAAGTTCATGAAGGTCCCCCAAACGAGGGTGACCATATATTTCTGAACACTTCACTCACTTGCCTTTTACTTGGGCTGCCCTACTTCCCATTCTCACTAGAAAGAGAAGTCGTTTTCCAAAGGAGGACCAGGCCAAATACTAAAGGAGCCGGGCTTGCCAGCCACTTCTGACTCAACAAGAGCTATTAATAGTTTGGTTGCTTTGGAGTTTGATTTTCACAATTTCTGAGTTCAAACTGCAGGTCACCTCTGCCTCACAAATCACACAAGTGGGCACAGGTGTGTGGCAAACAACCCAAGTGTCTGTAGCCAGTTTTTAGATGCTTGGAAACCAGGATCCAGGTGACCCTGAGATAATTCCAAGTATTGACACACCATTAACCCACTGAGCCAGATAGATAAGATGGCGGATGTCTGGAACAGGTTGTCGAATACAGTGGTACAAAATCTTGGTCGCCCATCACTGGGGGTGGGGAGGGCGATCAAGTGCTCCTTCTAGAGAACCTGCCCCTGAGAGATTGTCAGGTGTGGGGGGGATCCTCCATGTGCCCTGGCCGCCAGCAGAACAGTGGTTTTGGCCTGTTGGGAAAGCGGTGAGGAACAGAAAGGGACTGGAGCCGCCACCCCTACAGCTCAGGAAAGAGGCCATTCCCACCCTGTGCCTCTCCTGCAGGCTTATCTCAGGGCAGATACCCAGAAGACTCCAGAAGCCACAGCAGGTGCCTAGATGTTCTGTTCCTCCAAGGGCACTAAGTCTCGTTTAGATTTGCAGTGTTAGCACAGTCTTTATTTACAAGACCAGGTGTTGCCTTCTGTCAAGGCAGGGAACTCCATCACTGTCCCTCCAAAAGCCTGGAATAAAGAAATAAGGCAGTGTCCCCCCAAAAAAATCCATAAGGAAGAGAAAATACATTCACAGTACTGACCTGTATTTATTGATACTGTAAGTTTATGTCATCTGTTTACAAGAGGAATTATCTGTCAGTACCTTTATCCATATTGTTTTATATGATACAAAACACTATAGATGTTTCACATTTTATCAACACTAGATATCAAAAATGAAAAAAGGAGAACAAGATGGCAGAGGAGTGGGTGGGCATGGAGTACATCTGTCTCCATGGATACATCAGGAATACACCTTCAGACACAGTAGTGCATGCAGAACATCAGCTGAGAGCGGACAGGAGGACCTGACCAGCAGAAAAGAATATGTAGACCCACGCAAAACTCGGTAGGATGAAGGAACTAGGGGTAGAAACAGAAGTGTTTGTAGGACTGGACCTGCCCTCAGCAGGTGGGGGAACTGAAGCAGGGGTCCAGTCCCCACATTGGGGCAACTGTCCGAGTCAGAGGAGAAACTTTTAAGGCTGAGAGTGAGCCAGCTGATCTGTGGCAGCCTAAATGGAATGAGAATTATACAGTCCTTGCCACAGCCATGGAGAAGGCAATGGCACCCCACTCCAGTACTCTTGCCTGGAAACTCCCATGGACGGAGGAGCCTGGTGGGCTGCAGTCCATGGGGTCGCTGAGTCAGACACGACTGAGTGACTTCACTTTCACTTTTCACTTTCATGCATTGGAGAAGGAAATGGCAACCCACTCCAGTGTTCTTGCCTGGAGAATCCCAGGGATGGCGGAGCCCAATGGGCTGCCGTCTGTGGGGTCGCACAGAGTCGGACATGACTGAAGCGACTTAGCAGCAGCAGCAGCAGCAGCCACAGCCATGCATATCCCAGACAGGGCAGCCTCAGGTCCCCTGGAAGGTGTTCGGCTGGGAGCTGGAGTTTAGGGACTGCGGAGCAATCCAAGGGCGAGGGCTGCGGTTGACCGCAGAGAGAGTGATCGAGGGGATGTGAGGGAGGAGATTGCGGTGGGAAATGCCTGTGGAGGAAAGCTGGGCAGCCTTGGAAGCAAGGCGATACTGCTGAGTCACGCGTAGGAAGCAGAGCCACCTCCACAGCCTCTCTCTCCCCACTCGCCAGCACCAGCAGCTGAACAACAGAGAGGCTGGCCCACCAAACACCTGACGCGCTGAACTACAGAGTAGGACCACACCCAGGGGGACCCTTTAAGTGCCTGATGCACTGATCTACAGAGTAGGACCCCAGCCAGGGGGACCCCTCTATGTGCCTGACGTGCCAAACAACAGAGAAGGGCCCCAGGCAAGGGAGCCCTCTAAGTGCCTGAACTGGCGGAGCTACAGAGAAAGACTGGCCAAAGAAGCCTTCTGGTCCCCAGCTACAAGAGGCTCGAAAAAAGACTCTGATAGGGCCATAACTCCTGGGGGCAGAGGCAGTCCGTGTCCCTCCACACTTTGCACCGCCAGGGTCCCCGCAAGCCAAGCAGCTGCGCCACCTTCTCGCTCAACGCTCACAAAGGCAGAGCTGCTACAGGCAGAAAAAAAATCTTGCATCTATGCATGCAGGGTTGCTTCAGTCATGTCCAACTCTTAGCAGCCCTGTAGATTGTGGCCTGCCAGGCTTCTCTGTCAGCGGGTTCTCCAGGCAAGAATGCTGGAGCGTATTGGACGATACTGGTTTCCATACCCTTCGAGAGCACTATATTTCCTGCTGCCCTAGCTGCCAACCCCCCTGAGTACCTGGTGCTGATAGAAACACCTGTGACTCAAGCAGCTGCACCACCTCCACACCTGGCCCTCACAGGGGCAAACCCAAATCCTCCAGGGCAGCCTCAGGAGCAAACCCCAGTGGACAACCCACATGCAGAGGTGGAAATAAAACCACAGTTGAAACCCAGCGGGCAGTGTGGCTAAGGAAGAAGACTCAAAACCTTCCCACTGAGAGGGTAACAGGCAGGAAGGCCAGGGGTCTCCAAACGGAGGAAATAGCCTGCAAGTATCAGCCATTTTATCTCTCTTAAGCAGCAGGAGGAAACAAACTAGCGATATTTTTTCCTTCTCCATACAAATTTAAAAGGAGGTTTCTCTTAAAATTCTGTGTTGCCATAATGACACCTGGTTTCACCTGAAGTTAACCATTGCCTTTTCTTATGAAAATGTTTATCTTAAGCTATGTAAATAACACTATTTGTATGGTGCTCTGCCCTTCTTCAAGGTTCAAGTTAATCCTTTTAGGGCCCAAGATAAACCATTTGGAGCCAAGATTATCCCAAAATACATCCTATGGGTGAGGGGCCTGGTGCCATTCTAAGTTTTGAGACATTCCTTTCTTTCATTAACAGACTGCTGATGACTATATAACATTCAGCTAAAGACTAGCAGGGGGGTACTCTTTCTGCCCCCTTCTGATGCCTATGTCAGAAGCTTTCTCTATCTCCTTTATACTTTAATAAAACTTTGTTACACAAAAGCTCTGAGCGATCAAGCCTTGTCTCTGGCCCCGGATTGAATTCTTCTCATCCGGGGGCCAAGAATCCCGCGTCGTAATTCAACAACAACCTTTCACCACCAACTGTACAAGCTGCAGATTAAATCCACATGATCAACCAGGCAGACTCTGTGTCTATCAAATATATAAAATGACATTGAGAGCTCCCACAAAAGAAAACACACTAGTTCTAATAGCTGTGGACACTGGAGACAAGAACACACAGGAGTAGGGCCAGACTAGAACCTGAGCTGCCCCCACAGCAGGTCCAGAGATCAGCACAGAGTGGGAGGGCATCCTAGGGAGGTGAGGTGGACTGTGACTCCCAGCGCAGGAAAGGACTCTGACAGCAGTGACTCAAGAAAAGCATCTATTATTCTTATGTTTTGGCTTCTTCTATATATCCTTTTGGATTTTTTTTCTTTTTTTGTTTTCCTCCCCCCCCCAACCCATTGCAGTTGTCAATTTTATTGGCACTTTGAAACCTAATTAAGCCTTTGAGCTTTTTTTCCCCCTCAATCACAATTTAATTGTTGTTATAAACCTCTACCTCTATGTTGGGCTTTTGCAGTTCTGTGGAGTTTTCCATTTTTTCCCTTTCTTTTCCCTTTTTTAACTCTAATTTTTAAATCTATTATTATTTTCTCTACATTTATTCCCTTGTTGGCTTTTCCTACTGTTTTTTTCCCCTTGCAGTTAATCTTTAATGCATTTCAGTTTCTTTATCTACCTCTATTTAACTTTGCATATCTATTCTTCCTTTCTTTCCTTTCATTCCTTTCCTCACAACATATTTCTTAGTTTTCTTTTCATTGATTTATTCCCCACTTGGCACCTTGCTTTACTTTTGTTTTGTGGTTTGTGCTTTAGTTAGTTCTATTCTTAACTGGTAAATATGATATTTGATTTCCTTTGTTCACTGGGTCAATCTACTGTACTGTATTTTAGTTGGACTGTTTGACTTTGCTTATGGGTATATATGTACATGTGTATATTCCATTATTTTAATTATTATTTGCCTGATTTGTCTGGGGTTCATCTTTGGTTTCTCATTTTTGGGTATTTGTTTTAATCTCACTTAATGCCATAACAAACCACTTGTGGAATCTTAGTTCCTGACCAGAGATCAAGCCTTTGCAGTGGGAGCACTGACTCCAAGACCCTAGACTACCAGAGAACTAACCCTAGGGAGTATCAAATAGTGAGAACGCACACAAAGGAAACCACTTGAATACAAGACCCGGCATCACCCAACCACCAGTAGCACCCTGTGCAGGATGCCTCATCTAAGCAACAAACAAAATAAAAATACAAACCCTATCATCAGCAGACAGGATTATCACCTCACTCAGCCTTGCCCATCAGAGGAAAAGCAAACAAACAAACACACAAAAAACTCAGCACAAATCTCACCATATACAAAGCTTATACAAACCACTGGACCAACTTTAGGAGGGCAGAAACCAAAAGGAAGAAAGAATTCAAACTTGAAGCCTGGGAAAAGGGGACCTCAAACACAATAATTTACATATATATACATATATAATGAAAAGGCAAAGAAATACTACACAAATGAAGGAACAAATTAGAAGTGCAGGAATCCAAATAAATGAAGAGGAAATAGGCAAACTACCTGAAAAATAATTCAGAATCAAGATAGTAAAGATAACCACAAACCTCGAAAACAGAATAGAGAAAATTCAAGGATCAATTCACAAAAACCTAGAAGAATTAAAGAATAAACATACAAACAACACAATTACCGAAATTAAAAATACTCTGGAAAGAATCAATAGCAGAATATCTGAAGCAGAAGAACAAATCAGTGAGCTGGAAGAGAAAATGGTGGAAATAACTTCTGAAGAACAGAATAAAGCAAAAAGAAAGAAAAGAACTGAGGACAGTCTCAGAGATCTCTGGGACCATATCAAATGCATCAACATTTCAAATTATAAGGGTCCCAGAAGAAGAAGAGAGAAAGAAAGGGTATGAGAAATTTTTTGAAGAGATTATAGTTCAAAATTTCCCCAATATGGAAAAGGAATAATCAAGTCGAAGAGGCACAGAGTCCCATATAGGATGAACCCAAGGAGAAACAGGCCAAGACATGTACTAATCAAACTAACAAAGACTAAACACAAAGAAAGAATAGTAAAAGCAGCAAGGGAGAAGCAACAAATAACATACAAGGGAAACCCCATACTTTTAACAGCTGATCTTTCAGCAGAAACTCTGCAGGACCAAAGGGAATGGCAGGATATATTTGAAGTATTGAAAGGGAAAAATCTACAACCAAGATTACTGTACCCAGCAAGGATCTCATTCAAAATTGGTGAAGAAATCAAAAGCTTTTCAGACAAGCAAAAGTTAAGAGAATTTAGTGCAACCAAACCAGCTTTACAAACAATGTTAAAGGGACTTATATAGTCAAGAAATACAGAGAAGTAAAAAGATCTACAAAAATCAACCCCAAACAATCAAGAAAATGGCAATAGGAAATATATAGCAATAATTACTTTAAATGTAAATGGATTAAGTGCTCTAACCAAAAGACACAGACTGGTTGAATGGATACAAAAACAAGGCCCATATATATGCTGTCTACAAGAAATCCACTTCAGACCTCAAGACACATACACTGAAAGTGAGAGGATGGAAAAATATATTCTCTGCAAATGGGAAGCAAAAGAAAGCTGGAGTAGCAATCCTCATATCAGACAAAATAGACCTTAAAATAAAGAAGGTTATAAGAGATAAGGAAGGATAATACATAATGATCAAGGGATCAATCTAAGAAGACATAACAATTGTAAATATCTATGCACCGAACACAGGAGCACCTCAATACATAAGACAAACAGTAACAGACATAAAGGAACAAACTGACAGTAACACAATAATAGTAGGAGACTTTAACACCCCACTCACACCAATGGACAGATCATCAAAACAGAAAATTAATAAGGAAACACAAGTCTTAAATGATACACTGGATGAGATGGATCTCATTGATATCTTCAGGACATTCCATCCAAATGCAGAAGAATATACCTTCTTCTCAAGGGTACATGGAAGATTCTCCAGGATAGACCACATCTTGGGTCACAAATCAAACCTCAGTAAATTTAAGAAAATTGAAATCATATCAAGCATCTTCTCTGACCACAATGCTATGAGACTAGATATCAATTACAAAAAAAAAAAACCTGTAAGAAACACAAACACATTAAACAACATGTTTTTGAATAACCACCAGGTTACTGAAGAAATTGAAAGGGAAATTTAAAAAATTCCTAGAAACAAATGACAATGAAAACACGACAACTCAAAATCTATGGGATGCAGCAAAAGCAGTTCTAAGAGGGAAGTTTATAGCAATACAATCCTACCTCAAGAAACAAGAAAAACACCAAATAGACAACCTAACTACACCTAAAGCAACTTGGAAAAGACAAAAAAAAATAGTAGAAGGAAAGAAATCATAAAGATCAGAGCAGAAATAAATGAAAAAGAAATGAAACAATAGTAAAGATTAATAAAATGAGAAGCTGGTTCTTTGAGAAGATAAACAAAGTTGACAAACCTTTGGCCAGACTCATCAAGGAAAAAGGAGAGAAGAATCAAATCAACAAAATTAGAAATGAAAAACGAGAGGTTGCAACAGACAATGCAGAAATACAAAGGACAATAAGAGACTGTTGTGAAGAACTAATGGCAATAAAATGGGTAACCTGGAAGATGGACAGATTGAATTTTCCAGGTTCCAAGTTCCAACTTCCAAAAGTTTAATCTTCCAAGACTGAACGAAGAAGAAGTATAAATTATAAGCAACCAAATTACAAGCAGTGAAATTGAAGCTGTGATCAAAATTTCCCAAAAAAACAGAAGCCCAGGACCAGATGGCTTCACAGGAGAATTCTATCAAACATTCAGAAAAGAACTAATGCCTATCTTAAAACGCTTTCAGGTTCGATGCAGGATACAGGATGCTTGGGGCTGGTGCACTGGGATGACCCAGAGGGATGGTATGGGGAGGGAGGTGGGAGGGGGATTCAGAATGGAGAACACGTGTACACCCATGGTGGATTCATGTTGATGTATGGCAAAACCAATACAATACTGTAAAGTAACTAGCCTCCAATTAAAATAAATTTACTGAATAAATAAATAAATAAGAAAAAAAGAAAGCTACAGGCCAATANAGAACACGTGTACACCCATGGTGGATTCATGTTGATGTATGGCAAAACCAATACAATACTGTAAAGTAACTAGCCTCCAATTAAAATAAATTTACTGAATAAATAAATAAATAAGAAAAAAAGAAAGCTACAGGCCAATATCACTGATGAACATAGATGCAAAAGTCCTCAACAAAATTTTAGGAAATATAATTCAGCAACACAAAAAGCTCATGACCAAGTTGGGTTTATTCTAGGGATGCAAGGATTCTTCAATATATGCAAAATCAATCAATGTGATACACCATATTAACAAATTGAAAGATAAAAACCATATGCTGATCTCAATAGATGCAGAAAAATCCTTTGAGAAAATTCAGCACCCGTTTATGATTCAGTTCAGTTCAATTCAGTCACAGTCGTGTCTGACTCTTTGCGACCCCTTGAATCGCAGCACGCAGGCCTCCCTGTCCATCATCAACTCCCGGAGTTTACCCAAACTCATGTCCATCGAGTCAGTGATGCCATCCAGCCATCTCATCCTCTGTCATCCCCTTCTCCTTCCCCCAATCCCTCCCAGCATTAAAGTCTTTTCCAATGAGTCAACTCTGCATGAGGTGGCCAAAGTATTGGAGTTTCAGCTTCAGCATTAGTCCT